>DWLS01002033.1:0-19285 GCA_018246255.1 Pachliopta kotzebuea
GGATTTCGTCAAGGACTGTAAAAAGCGCGCCAGCTTCATTATTCTCACATTCTCCATCCTCAACACATTTTTTTTTTTATATACGGTGAGACATGGTGTCACCGTGGTATCGGGTAACAATAACGCATGCACGCATTCTGAACACGTTGTATTGCTTTAGAGGTCTTTTTAAAGAGACACGGCCCATAAACTATATCGCAGTAATGTAAGTGGGACAATACCAGGCTGTCACATAGCTAATACCTTAATTTTTGATCAATGAATTTTCTAATTTTGTAAATCGTCTTAAGGGATGCACACAACACAATCAACTATCTTTATTAAATAATGTTATATATGCCAAAATATTGAAATAAAAAATCTATTGTCTCCTTTCTAATAGTCATTCAATTTTGCATTGAATATGATTTAGTCAAGTATGTGTATGTGCGTCCGAATTTCGTTATGGTCGCGCCCTTGCCAAACAGAAAGGCTGGCCAAAATGAAACTTGTTATTAATATTGAGGGGATACGGAGATGGTTTTTAACCATATCCGTTTCCGATCGGCCACCCGAAAGTCACTAAATACTTTAACTATGCATATCTTTGACATTATTCTTATACTTGTACTAAGTATATATCTTATAGTATCCTATACTGTTTCTCGTGTTTATCGTATAAAAATTACTATTTATAAGTACTTGCGGTATAAACGGCCAACCGGAGGGGCCAAAAGTTACCGTTACAGTTAAGTATCTTAATGGTGCATATTTTTATATCTTTATTGAAATAATATTGTTCTTCGACAAAGAAATATTTATTTTATGTACTTCCAATTCTGCTCGACTAACCGGAAGCTGTCTAAAATTTCAATACCGATAAAGATTAATTAAGTAGTTTACAGAATAGTTTTTTTTGTGTATTGTTGTGTTGTGTATTAGAACTAACCTGTAAGAGATTGTTACGCTCATACGTTGATTTAATTTAAGCGTAAACAATTGTGGGCTAGTCAAAATAAAACAATAAAAAAAAAATATATCACAAAATTGACAGTGAGAGAAACAGCGTTTCCCAGACCAGCATTTATTAAAAATTAAATTGTTAGTAAATTTATTAATATTTATTAGTGGAAAATTGTAGCGAAGTTTAACTAAATATGCAATAACATAATATGTAAATAACAAATAAATAGTTTCATAAGATATGTAAACCGTTTACTGAAGCACACAATATATAAATCAGAATTACAGAGATATTAATTAAATTCAAAAATTAATTAACGAAAACAGAAATAACCTCATTTCTATACACGTATGAAAATGATTAATAACCATTAATTAAGTACAATACCAAATCAATAACAATAAAACCGGATGAAGGTATGAAAGAATAATTTATACATTTTTAATAATTATAATTTTTAAGTAATGGTTAAGGTTGGCAATGCACTATGTATATGAGGAATAAATAAAAACAACAAATAAGTATTCTGACAGGCAAATCTATCTTAAAATTTGAACTTATATATGTTTACTATTGCGCGGAACTTATTCTACATACAATGCGAGTGCGCCAAGTACGAAATTGAAACGAACTATACCTTTGATTTTTTTGGCCGCGAAGGCTTCGTCGATCCCTGAGCTCGCAGATCCGGACTCCGCGAGCTGAAGTATACTATTTGAACTTCGGAAGGCCTCTATTTATATAACATGAAATGTGGGCCTTCCCCTTTAGTTTTAACTAACCGGAAGTCCCTGTTTTTAAAACTGTTTCAAGAATGTAACACGAAACCTATCAGACGGCAGGCGCGATAAGATTCTATAATCGACGAACTAAATAAATAAGAGATATCTGATATAAATTAAAATTTCTTACGAATAATGCTTGAAAAAACACTAATGGTATCCAAAAAATCAAACCCATTGAACAATTTTTTCAAAAGTTTTCTGAGATCAAGTTATTTTTAAACAAAAATATGAATTAAACAAAAAAACATATATATTATTAACAAAAAACGTAATAATAATAATATTTTTATTTTATTCGACCCAACGACGACCATTAAATGATAATATACAATTTATAATATTATACCTATTCGGAAAACTTATGCGACATTGTTTAAATCGACCAGTGTTATCAGCATACCTTTTACAAGAAATACAAGAGCTTCCAAGAAGTTGGGCAGAGACTAAACATACCCAAACAATGATCCTTTTGTGGCACAATTCTAGGTAAACAGTACCTATAACGTAATGTAATATTGTACTCTCAAGATTATTAATTCATCGCAAGTTACATTCTTTAAATGAACTTTATTTTTAATTACAAAACAAAACAAAGGACCAAGAGACAAATTTCATTTAAAGAAAAAATATTTTTTTTGTGTGCACGCATTTAACAGTTTACGCAGTTACACAAAATTAATTGTTGTATTAACTTTCAAAAATCTTTCGTTCTCTTAGTAAATCTCTATGTAAACATAAACGAAAGGCCTTAAACATAGCTTTAAAATGTATATACTTGCGTTAAAGATTTTAACGTTTCAATCTATTTATTTTATTATATTACATTATTATTATTAAGTTTTGTTCCTGCGGTTCACCACAACCGCAGCGTTAAGACAATGTATGCAGAAGTTTGAAATACACTTTGGTTAAAAATTATTGCATACAGAAATTTAATTTCTGGTATAAATGCATGTTATTTTCCTCCTCGTGAGAAACAACAAATCAGAAAATGATAATAAATATCTAACACAACTTACATTCTGTAGACAAATTTCCTGCGATTGTTCTGTATAAAGAGAAGTCAAACCTAATTCGTCTCTTAAGTTAGTATACGATCTGGTTTCATAACTTTAAAAATTTGTTGCATCCTTTAAATGTAAACTTACGAAGAGTAAAATACCTTTTTAAATTAACTGTGTGGATTTTATTTGTATTTTAGCATTTCACAAATAAAAATATCAATATTTAATATTCGATGTGATGACTGTTCATTATCTAATATTTAGTATAGCAAATTATTATTGGTAATTAAAAAAAATACCAAAATGTAAACAAATGTGTAGGTTATTTTTAAGTTTCATTTCAATTTTAACCTAAATAGGTTGTAGATTTCTTTTCTTTTTCACTGACACCTAACATTACTTCAAAACCGATTATTTTTTTATAAAAAAAAATCAACAACACAAATTATTAAACATCATGAATAGACTTTACAGCAAAGAATATGTACTACTACACACTACAGTTACAGTTCATTCTTTTTGCTGAGTATACCATATTCCTAATTCGCAGTTAAGAAAATCGTACTGCTATGTTATTAACAGAGATAATTCATTCCTTAACTTTTTTACTTGTTACAGGAAAATAAATGTAAATTTAATACTTTTAATGAGTTACTGATTAAATAGATTTGTTAATATTATTTAAAAAGAAACAAATGTGGTGGTAAGCGTATTGTATAGTTAAAATATTTACAACTGGCTACCCCGCCAAAGCATTTATAATTTACAACACGAAAGTGTCGTGTGGCAAGATTGTTAAACTATACTTACTTAAAATTGGAAAAAGTTTAATCTAATGTCTGAACACGTATTACCGGCCGAAGAGCCGATACGGTTCATAGCCCCAATAATACAAGATAATCCTCTGGGATGGGGTCCATGCGAAATGCCGGAGCAATTTAGGGACATGCCCTACCAACCGTTTAGTAAAGGCGATCGTCTAGGAAAAATTAGTGACTGGACTATGGTACAAGATAAGAAATATCAAAGTAAGTTGTATTAAGAATGGGAGTTTATTTATTAAACAATTGTTGCCTTCAAATAAAAACATAGAGGTTATGTCAACCACCAAAGATTCTTTCTCTAAATTTGCATTATACATTTGTATGACAACCTTGGAATCATTTCTAGATAAGTATGCTTCACAATTCGGGCCTGGATCTTCATATGCCTACTTCCATGATGAGGATGAAAGCACTTTCCATCTGGTGGATACGACAAGAGTGCAAAAACCACCTTACCAACGCGGCCGCGCTCGCGGACAGAGAGGCCGTGGTGCAAGAGGCGCTCGCACTCCAGGAGGCATGACAACATTAAGCAAGGTAATCTTACTATAAATATTCAATTCAAACTTAAGTAAAATAAACTTAGTACAACAGGTATTTTAAATACAAGCTAAGCTTTGTTCAATATTCTCTACTCATTCCATGCTCTTCTTGTCTGTTAGTGAAAGAGGGACTGGTGATCCAAAAGCATGCACAAAATAACATTGATAAAACAATGCAGCCATATAAACTGTTGCCAATATTAGTTTCTGCTTTTTTAGTAACTACTAAAAAAATATCTTTTCTGAAAGTATTAATGTTGCTATTTTGGAAATAAAATTTTTATTTGGAACTGTTCATATTTTTCTACCCTAAAATGGTTCTGAGAAAGATATAATGAATTTATATTAACGATAATAAAAATAACTGTAGGAACACTGAACTCGTTAGCTGTACGTACTATATGAAGACTATGGTGGCAGCCATAATAAAATATTTGGTATCTTTTATACTTCATTAATATCTGTGTGAATTCAATGTTTTTTAATCAAAAGTTTCTTTTAAGGAAATTACAACAACCATTAATAATATGGTTATTAATTACGCAATTCATAATTTTCATCCATAAATGGACTTTATAGAGATAATTATCTTATTTATGATAATATTCCATGAATTTTTCCAGCAACGTGACCGTAAACTTGGTAAACGTTGGGGCCAACGAGGTGCTCCAATGAAGATTCGTGATGCATCTGTTACTGTCAGACCCACTTGGTCTACTATTGAGGATATGGACTTCCCTCGCCTTGCTAAGTTGTCACTCCCTGGAATTAAAGAGGGTATGTTTGTGCAATCTTATGAATCACAATATATTGTAGAATTAGCATAGTAAATTTAGAGGAATTGGTGATAAAATTTACAGTTGTAGTTTCAATTACTAAATTTTTATCAAATTAATAGAAAATTAATAAAACTTATAAACAGCTATAATGATTGAAGTTTTGTTAACACTGAATCATTAACATTTTCAACTAATATTTTCAGGTGAGGACATTGTATGCTGTGGAACTTTAGAGTATTATGATAAAGGCTATGACCGTGTAAATGTAAAGCATGAGAAGCCTCTTCAGCGCATTGATCGCATTTTCCATACAGTAAATATATTTTTAGCTCTTTTTTAAATGACTGTTATAAATTTTGAAGGTTTAAAAAATATTTTGTATATTTTATAGGTAACAACTACTGATGACCCTGTAATCCGACGTCTCAGCAAAACTATGGGCACAGTATATGCAACCGATGCTATCTTGGCTACCATCATGTGCTGCACTCGTTCCAATTACTCTTGGGACATTGTGATTGAGAAAATTGGTATGTAAATAATAATTGGTTTTTTATTTAAAATAACTACTCTCCTGTTAAGTTAGATAGCAATTTACCTTAAAACCAAATTTTTAATTATATGAATTACCAATTTTAATATAAAATCAAATATGCCACATAATTATTCAACCATATATACAAAATTCCACTTTGTGTTACAAAACAGTAGCAAGCAAAGGTAGTCTGGTCTAGTGCTAGGTGAAGCATAGCACTCATATCATATATCTTTGTTATTTAATTTCATCTTATTTCCATCTGTCTTCAATTTAATTTTTTTCATTTATTTCATAAATAATTTTTTCATCATTATTATTCAACACTAGATGCTTTACCATGGTTGTTGCATCAAAAATTTTATATTACATGTGCTGCCTGTCCTTTACGTTATAAAGTTTGTATATATGTTAACCAAAAACAAGTAATTTAAAATAATTCGTGTGGAGGAACTAAAAGTGTGATTGCATAAATATTTTATTACATAATCCAATTGTTTTTATTTATAATAATTTTGTCTCAGAGAAATATTTATTACATATGAATCACGACTTTCAGGTGATAAGTTGTTCTTGGACAAGCGTGACAATACCGAATTTGATTTGCTGACCGTCAATGAAACGTCGATAGAGCCGCCGGCAGATGATGGTAACTCCATCAACTCTCCGCGTAACCTTGCGCTCGAGGCGACATTTATTAATCATAACTTCAGCCAACAGGTATTCACTAATATTATATAAAAATTCTTGTCAAATTGACTTTAAGTTACTTATTTAAATTATATTTTAAAAGACTGCATAATTTATTGTAATCATTAGACATATGACATTCTATCCAAAGTGCTAGTCACTAATCATTGTCTTTATTCCACATTTTATTAAGGTGTAATCATTATTCACCTGCAATACCTAAACTATTCTTTTCATTAACAGGTGCTGAAATCGGGCACCAATGAGCCTAAGTACAAGTTTCCAGAGCCAAATCCATTTGTATCAGAGGAGGAGGGTGAAGTAGCTTCTGTTGGTTACCGTTACCGGAAATGGAACCTTAACAATGGTGTTGTAAGTTCAAATACAGTAGTTTTTTTAAAGTGGTCATACAAGGGAGATGTTCCCATGATGGTAAGTGATATGCATGCCTATAACAATGTGGCGCTGATTAAGATAGTATATAGCATAGCATCGCCATCGTGTTACGTCTCATTACTCCAATAATTACACTAGCATACAGCAACCTTCACTGTACTGTTTGGCAGCAGTAATAGGAGCTGAAGTGGTATCTACCTAGACAGTCTCTCAACTTTACAATGATTGAACATTATATGTAAATATTTTAATGCTCTGGGCACCTTCCAGCCTAATAATCATGATGACTTAATGCTTCAATTAAAGCCTGGACTAGTCTTATGTAAATTTTAATTGACCCATAGTACACACTTCTGTTGCAGTGAAAATTGTCACAATCAGGAATAGTATTTTCGTACTGTATAAAAAATAATAAGAAAACTAATAAATAACAGTACTTATTATGTTCACTAAATGTACAACTTTAATTCTATATTTTGCCCTTTTATTACTTATTTAATTTTTTAAAACTATTGAGTAATCATTTATAAACTTGTACTCTTCAGGTGCTTATAGCCCGTTGTGAGCATGATGCAGTAATGCAAGGCCCTCAAAACGAGACCCAGTTCCTTTCTATCAAAGCTTTGAATGAGTGGGACTCTAAATTGGCTAATGGTGTCGAATGGCGTCAGAAGTTGGACACGCAGCGCGGCGCTGTCTTAGCCAATGAGTTGAGGAACAACTCTTGCAAACTTGCCAAATGGACTGTGCAGGTAAACGCAATACTAGCCCTATAGTCTCGAGCTACCAAGAATAGAACTAAAGTGAGCCCTGCCTGTCATAGAAGGTGACTAAAAGAGTTTTCAGGTTCGCGTGCATTAGAGAATGAAGGCTCTTATTGTCCATTAAGTGAGCCCGGGTTAGACGACAAGTATGAATGGTCTCGGTATTTTGTTGCACATGGGGTGCTGGGTATATTAACAGCTCTCCTTAGGATAATCTCAGCAGATCAACACGGAGGCAACGGGGAGTTCTGTTGGAGATCCCAGGGCCTTCTGCAATGTAGTCTAAATCTCACATAACCCTGACATACCATGAGAAAGAGGGTATATTTTAAAAATTCCTACTGCTAAAAAAAAAAGCTGAACAAATACACACATCTTTTTTTTATTAAATTTTTTTTACACATTTTGCATTTATTTTCTACAGGTTAGGTAAATATGTGAAAAAAGAATGAATCTGGGCATAACGAAGGTTTTATTTTCTCTCTATTAGGCCACATATTCAAATTTAATATGAAATATCAACTCTGTAAACAAATTAGTAATCTTGTCGAACGTTCAGGCTTTGCTCGCGGGCTCGGACCAGATCAAGTTCGGTTACGTGTCACGCGCCCAGGTGCGCGACAACTCGAGGCATGTGATCCTCGGCACGCAGCAGTTCAAGCCGCATGAGTTCGCCGCGCAGATCAACCTGTCCATGGACAACGCGTGGGGCATACTGCGGTGCATCATCGATATATGTATGAAGCAGAAAGACGGTAGGTCATTTACAACTGAGGCTCATCCAGCATTTCAGTAAAGAACTTATTTCTATATAAAGTGAAATATATAAAAAACAGTAGTTTATCACAAGGACATTTTTGTATGTAAATATTTACGTACATTTGCACTTGTTTATTTATGAACTTGATGGCACTAGTTTTGATGATAAACACTACATGACATTGTGCTTAAAGTTTTAAGACGCAAAATTTTACTAACTACAACGTTCTTTAAACCGGAACACAGTACGATTTGTACACTTTTTTAACGCTAAAAATAGACGTGCGCGAGCGTCTCTTAAAGCAGAGCCCTGCCGCCAGTATCATGATAGCTAAAGTCTTCTGAACTAGCACACTCTACCATGGAAAACCTTATTATTACTTAATCTAATTTGATACCGTGGTTAAATGTAAGCCGAGTGGTATAACAAAAAAAACTGCTCGTGATTTAAGACCATTTTTAATCTCTTACTACATTCTCAAAAACATGTACAATTTTTGTATTCCTATTTCCTCTGACCTGGTTGAGAGTTTTAGACAATGAATTTAATATAAATATCAATAATTTTCTTATACTCAATTAAAAACTAAATACTTTTTAAAAATTACTGAAGTAATTATTTTTACGTATTTAAACAAGATTTTGTTCACCAGGTAAATATTTGATCATGAAAGATCCAAACAAGCCTCTCATCCGCCTTTACGATATTCCGGACAACACCTTCGAGTCGGACGCGTCTGAGGAGAGCGGCGATGAGCCAGCGGACACTCCGTTCGCACCTCTGTATTCTTACGGAAACTCGAAAAGGATTTAGACAAACTAACATTGTCCCGGGGAATTATTCTCTTTATAATCGATTACCGCTAGTATGGTAAAGGTTTCGAAAAATATTTACGTGTATGTGCTATATTTAATGTACATGAAAATAAATTTTTTAACCTTGCACTGTTCTGTTATTTTTAGAATATGGCAACTTTCGTGAGTTAAGATATACACTAAATGTTACAAAAACGAATATTGTTTTCTTACTTTTAAAAAAATAATAGTACAGAGCCCATATTACCTATGCTATAGGCAATTGAAAAAGTAAAAAAAAAAGGATAATTAAGTTGTGACATTAATTTAATTCATGTAAGCAAATATTTAATTCGATCAAAGTCTAGGGACGTTCACTTCGGTGATAAGTAATGCGGTTACCTTCACAACAATGTATCACTATTTAGAATGATATACACTGTGCACCATATTGTGCTCGTTGCCATAAAGCATAAATTGTCAAGTCTCGCTACTCTAGCAATTTCACTATTAACACCAAACAAATCGTAATACAGTAAATCCTTCTTAAACTTTAACTATTATTTACACACCGTTTCTACTTTGTGTTTTTCTTTATCATATTTATCAAAAATATATCAGAGATCAAATGTAAATATATTTTATATATTAACAAGTACATGAATGATAAAAATTTTATGTTATATTAAACAACATGGCGAGAAATTACCACTGCTAAATAATAAGTAATTATAACTACTATTAAGTTTTATCTCCTCGACAATATTTGTATGAACACGGAATATAATATTCCAACTAACTACACATATCTTCAGATACGAAGTAATACAAGACTAGTGTGTGAAGTGTACTTCATGAAATGATCATGTACTTTGATAAAAAACTCCGAAGCGTAATGGTTTGTATTTATCGAACGTAAATAGTTATCATACAGAATAAATAACAGTAATAATTAATATGCGGCAGTGTTTTCTTCATTTGTAATAATTCGCTAGACATTTTAGTCATTTTCATGAGTCTCTCTACCATTTTTTATATTAAGCATTTCTATTTCGGGATGCTTTCTCACTTGCATAAATTCCTGTATTTCCTCCAAAGTCTTCCCTTTTGTTTCAGGGACCCAGAAATAAATAAATAATACACCAGCATAAGCTATCAACGCAAATGTCCAAAATACTACGTAAAGGCCAAACATATCTTTAATGCTTTGGTAGCATTTTACTACTAAAAAACTGAAAATGCACGCCAACATGGTTGCTCCGCTGGAAGCAGCTGTTTTCACATTCATAGGAAACAATTCCGCTTGCATTATATAAGGAATATTGCCAATGCCCACGGCATACAATATGTTAAACCCTAGCACACCAATCAAAGGCATTGGTGAAATAGTTTTCAACGTTTCATCATTGACCTTGATCATATCCTGCAAAAAGAAATAAAGGCCAACAATAGTCAATGAAAAGGCTACACCTGTGCAGGATATTATTTGTAGGATCCTTCTGCCATAGTAACCAGCTAAGAATGTCGCTCCTACACCTGGAATAAAATAACTTATCATCTTTATTTACTTTATTTTTTATTTATTTCTACACAACGTGTAAAGGTCGCCTTAATGCCTTTGGCAATATCTCTCTTCAAAATATTACTTATAAACTTAAAAATATCAAATTTTTTATGCTATCAAATTTATAATAATATCGACATAAATTGGGAGTCTCTACATTCAACTAACGCCTGAAATTTTTTTGGTGAATACCATAAATTACAAGAATCCTTTATCTATAGTTTATGTTTGTAATGGTGAAGCATAATTTGTTTCTCATCTTTATACTAATCGTAGTACTACTATATAATCACATGTTATTACGTTTGTACATTTTTAATAATAAGCTGATCACAGTTTGCATTTATCTTTTCTTCTTTGATTGAAAAATGGAAAACCTCGAAATCAGTGTGTGTATTGATCTGTATGAAGTGTATTTAATATAAGTTTTATTAGGTACTAAAGTTTACTAAAAGGTAAATTGTTAAATATTTGTTCAAAAGACAATTGCGTAACATAGAAAATAAACTATTAATTTTATAGATTGAGAGAGAAGGTGAACATTGGGGCCATAAAGTAAAGTATAATTCAAGAAAACTATTACGGTAAAACATCTTTCGATATTTTACTTATTGTCTTTAGAGAGGATTAGGAGACATCTCTAAAATGGAATTATGCTGTGATTACTATAAATAACTATATCTATTCTATTTCGCGATGAAGAAAGAAATATCAAAATGGAATAATTATTTTTAATTTCTATTAACTACTATCTCCAGATGTAAAATTTTCATAAAAAGTTTCAAGTAACTCACCGGCCAATAATTGAACTAGACCATATACTATGCTCACATATGGGCCCGAGATTGAACTGCTTTGTGTGAAAATGATTTCTAAATAAGACTGGATCGCTAAACTACCGGTCATATACTGAATCGCTTTTAGGCCTGAAATATAATCAAAATTTTATTACAAAGCCTACTAATTTTCTTGTATCTTACCTAAATTGTGACAATGCCTTAAAGGCACGAAAAGTTATATTTAAAATTTGTAAAAATTATAAAAGTTTAAAATTATTACTAATAATGTGACATTAATGCTTATTTACAGGGATCACATAAATGAAAACAGTACTTCACAGATGATCGCTTATTATTTTTCACTAAAATCAAAAAATACTTTGAAATTAAAACAGAAGTAACAGATACGTTATAGATTATTATTGCCAGGAATAGACTAAACAATATAACGAGTGAAGATAAGAGAATAATAGCTTGAGTAACATTGTGGCGACATGTCAATGAATTATTAGTCTTTCCATACGTAAATCAAATATAGTTTATAAAACAATTGCCATCTTTTAATAATAAAACTTCTCACATTTATACATGAAGTACATTTCTGCAAGGATATTAACATAACTTTTTTAAACGAAAAAGAGGAGGTTAGCAATTTGACGCGAAATTTTTTTAAGCAATCATTTATTGAAGAGATATCCGCCAAAATACTAATAAATATAATTTTTATTTGTCTTTTCTGCTGAAAATGTGCATTTCTAATATGTATCCTTCATCAGTTAAATTTGTTTAAAAAAATTATAGTTATGCATATCAAAAAGATATATTTTGGTAATTATTCATAAACTGATAACCAAACTGGTTTGTGTTTTCCTTATGAATAAAAAATAGGTTTATGATACTTGTCCTGACAAATCGACCTTAAAGTTATTATCTTAATGCAAATAATTTATTTTATTGAGGTCAAGGAATATTAAATTCCCCGAGTTTAACACATCGAGGGCTATGTTATTGCTAATATATTAAGGAAACTTCACTAAGACTCCATAATGTAGCCAGTTGTCATTTAACTGAGTAGATACTGCACGTAACCTTTACTTCCTTCTTGAAATGATATTATTTGCAATATACATTAACGTACATAGGCATGCAAAATCAATAGCACCTTAAATTTCTTGTTCATCTTAAAAATCACTGTACTTTTTAATAGAATTTCAGAAATGGTAGTATTTTCGTTACATTTTTGTGATTTGAACAATTATACTAATTCTTTTGGAATACAGTGCAATATATAGGCCTGAAATAAACTATTGACAGTATCACAGTATTGTTTATTTATAGGAAATAATATGAAATTGGTAGTGTTTAGACCAACTTAAAAATTCCCAGGGTTCGGATGCTCTAAATATGTCCGAATTTCCAGAGCCAGACAAAACTGTAAGAACTATCAGAAAGTGTCTACTTAGTACAACAAAGAAATAAAACTCTTGCTTTCACCCATCATTCGTTAAACATAATACGGAGTGGACCTGATCCTATGAACAGCACCGTCATAAGCTCAATTTTTATAATAATTCAAATTGCATATAAAGATAATTATTATCTTTTTCTCAATTTAACTATAGATCTCAGCTCGAAATGGTAAATCGTAATGTACCTGTTATTATATACACAGCTTTTCTGTACTTCACATTATTCATAAGTTCTTTGATCGTGGATTTGTTTTCCATACTTTCTTTCACGTACAACCGGATTATGCCCAACTGTTCGTCGACCCACTAAAAACAATTATAGAAATTTAAGCCTTAATTTTTAATGACTATTGTGCTAGATTTGATGATAGACCCGTAGAGTATATTTTTATTTATTGAAGCATCAAAACAAACTCGTTATAGCATGGTAGTAATCGATACGTCGCACTGTCTATATCAAGTACTGGTTAAAAATCGTTAAATCGTATTGTACCCTTCACCTGGGAGATAAAATATTGTCTACTCTATAATTAGATACTGACTAATATTTTTGTGTTACATTCTATGACTTGAATATCTTGACTAGTTTTGAAGATAATACTTTCATCATTAGTTATAGTAAAATTTTTAGATACAACCTTTTCATCTTTACACCTTTTGATGACCATAAACTCCTTTTTAGCGTCTTCATATTTCTCATTTTTGAGGTGGTAGTACGGAGATTCTGGTATCCATAAACAGGATAGCAAATTGATCACGGGTATTGACGTAAATAGACAACTGAGTGCAAAATAGGAAACAAATGGCCCTATGCCATACATTGCAAGAGCACCAAGATTAATCATAACTTGCACTAGCATTCCCATAGCACCCCGAACTTCTTTGTCCGCTATTTCTGTTAAATAAATCATTGTCACCTAAAATAATCGATAAAAATTTGTAGTCATTACAGAATTTTGCCCCAAAAAATGTATTAACTCGTATGGGCCAAAAAGAATATCTTTTAAATTTTATCTCGTTATTTTCATGACATTCAGAGGTATTATAAATACCGATCGCTAAAATTCCTCAAATATAATATCGGATGCTGCTTACTTCTTTTATACATTTTAACACAATGTATTTTTACGAATATTATGCGACTTATCTATTAAAATTTTTAAACTATGTAAAATAGGTGAAACAAACATAAAATAACTAAATAACGAAAAGGCGACAATGGGGCCACAAGGACATTACCTTTCAAGTCATAGCGGGAAATAAAAATAAAAAAAACAATGTATCTTATGCAAATATTTGAAAGTTTGATCTTTAATAATACAGTATTAAAAAGTTATTTTAACAAATAAAACTTCCTTTACTGTTTGTCACCTATATTTTAGGGTATGATACAGATTGTTAACAATTACCATGCTGGTAAAAATAAATTCATAAAAATTAAAACAATACATACCACTGCAGTTATTCCGTTCGATATTCCTATAAAAAATCTTGCCAAGTACATTACCTCAGGAGTTTTTGTGAACATTATCATCGCCTGAAAGTAATAAAACTTAAAAGTAAATATAACAATACGTTTTAGTCTCATATACATATCTTCATCAGCCAAGGGGTGTAAGGGGTCCCACACAACAGCTTATAGGAACGCAGCCAACCTCACGTGCTCGTGGTTCAACCTGCTTACAAAGAAACGAGGCTCTGGCTCCCCACCAACCTGCTTTTGGCCGGCATGGTGAGAGACAGCCCAAATCCTTTTTCTATTGGGGGAGACCTATGTCTAGCAGATAACGTCTATTGGCATAGACACTTAATAATATTTATAAACATTCAAGTAACATATTTTTTAAAAAAATAATTACTTACAATTTTTTCCTTTATTACAAAAGCAGGCGTGTATAAACAGAGATAAAGAGCGAAACCAACGACTTTAGTATAAGCAAATATATGTAATTAATTTCTTAACACGCTTTTGTGCCATGTTAACCTAAACCACCTTCAGTAAAATAATTGTAACATACCCCGCCTAAAATACCCGGCAGAGCTGCCGTACACACCGTCCGACGACGTCCAAGACGCTCGCTCAGAACTTGCCCTATATAACAACCAGGCAAAGCTCCCAGAGCTGCCAAAGAAGCTGTCCATGATATCTGCGCCTGTGGTATTAAGGATCGTTTAAACATCTCGTAACGTAAACTAGGAATAATATTATATAAGTAGTCGTAAAATATATTAGAAAGAAAAACAAATCAAACCGCCGCTAAACATATTCTAAATTACAGGTGGCAAGTCTCTGTTGCGAGATACCGTCTAGATAAATATCACCGCAGCTCCTACTGCTGCCGTCAAACAATACTGTGTAAACATTATAGTGTTCCGGTTTGAATGGTTTTGCAAGTTAGTGAAATTACTGACGCGACAAGACTTAACACCCTACGTCTCTAGGCGCCGAGCGTAATATGATGCTGTGTATACCATCATAACCGTAACGTTGTAAGCAAGCGCATCACTTTCCATCAGGTGAACGCTTTGCTTGTCTCATCGAACAGAAACTGCATAAAAAAATATCTTTAAAAAAGGCACTCCAGCGATGAATTTTCCATTCAACATCTGTTCTTGTGTAGTTATAAATGCGTGTAAGAGCTGATCAGGTGTAGTGATGGACTTGTTGGTGTGAAGATTAATAGCAAAAGGTACTTATCAACCGATGCTGATTATTGAAAATGAATTCAGTCACCTCGAAGAAGAAACTATTAGATATTTAATTATTATCATATGGTTGTATAGATTTTTTGATTATATTTAATATCTCTCAATCGAGTTATTTTAAATAATAAAATAATCGAGATATGACGAACGACTGTGGAATATGTAGATGAATAGATTTCTTCTAGACTGATTCATTCTATCACCAAAGACTATATCCATCTTCATCATCAGCCGAGAAACGTCCACTGCTAAGCATAGGCCTCCCCCAAAGACCTTCGTTCCGATCGGTCCTACGCTATCTACATCTAGCGGATTCCCGCGACCTTCACCAGATCTACATACATAGTCGCGAACCATTAAGTGGAGTCGTGTCAAATTTATAACTGTAATTTTTTGAATCGAAGATAAAAATAGTGAACAATAAAACATGAATTTAATGTTATAAAACTAAATAACGATATTCGCTAAAACAAAATAAATCAATTCAAGTTTATGTTAAGAATACACAGATAAAAAATTTTTAATAACAAAGAATTTTATAGGACAGGAACAACCACTTTTATATATAAGACGTGTAATACAAAATTATTATAATAAATTTACGTCTGAAAGATGAATGTTCGCTTCACCACTTTTGAACTTTGGAATCACCGGAGAAGACCATGCAATTGTAGCACCAGTAAATGTAAACGCCAACGACGCTACAACAACGAACGTATGTAAAACCAACAAACACTAGAAGGAATTGAAATTGTATGAAAATACGGATTATACACTTATTAAACTACAATTTTTAATACCACATATGCCAGCGAAATATTGCACTGTCCTCTTTGTCTGAGCCATATTGTATTTATTTTTAAAACTCACACACGAGCTGTGTCAGAGGCGGCAAATGTCGATCTACGTACTATGTTTGCCGCTACATAATCATCCATTTATACGCCAATCAGTACTAAATATGTTATCTCAGTTATAACACATCATTTTATACATTTTAGATCACTTTAAGAAAAAAAGGTATAGTTATATTCAATTTATATCCATATCTTTTGACTAGTCTCGAATAATATTAGCAGGGCAACGGCTTTGCAACAATAGTTTATCTCTGACCTTGGTTTTTAATCAAATACTAAAGTCGCTCTTTACAGACATTTTATGGTAGTACGTAATATCTATCTATCTAAAATTAAAATTAATTTATTTTACATCTAGCGGTAAGTTAAGGGTAATTATTAATAATAATTATATTTATTACTAATAATTATAACCATTAACAAACACACGATGAAGATAAAATAGTTATATCGTCACATCAACTCCGCATCATATGATGTATTATGCAATGCATATTACAAAAGCACCTTAACAACAGGATTTACAAAGTAGGAAAAATAAAGATAGTGAACATGTGTTAAGAAATATTTAGGTTTTTCTGAATTCATTCTCTTTTCAACTCTGTCTCGTGACCTCTTCTCACTTATAGGGATAACTTGTATAACAAGCAACAGATATTTGTCTATTATTCTTTCACCATCTTGCCTCTCATTTCATACTATTCAAATAAGTATTTGGATGTAGCGATCTGGTAAGACGATGCTGACATGCTAACCAAAGCAAGCTTCATAGTTTAAACACTTTAAAGATTCCAGTTAAAATAAACTCAATAAAAACTGCTTTCTAGGATCTTTATCTCTTAACTAGTTATGAATCCTTAATCAAAATCGGATTCCATGAGTTTTACCTGAACATGTTGCATTTTTTAGAAAGATCACTTGTAAGGAATTCAATTCGAAAGTAAAAAATAAAAAAAACTTAATAGCGAACGAAAAATTTTAATGCTTTTAAAATTGTCTTATTTCTCACTACGAAACGAATGAAAATAAAGCGATGGAAATAATTTGGCTTTATTCGCTATAACAAATTCGTGCAATGTTTTAACAATTTCGTTACAAGATATATTAAAATTTATCGTAAAGCCGCTTATTCTAAATTTTTTTATTGTACCGATTACTTGCTCGTCCAATCCAGAATTTTAAAAAATATGATAACGGAATATTTGCACAGTACTAATTAATAATGGTATGTGCACTAACTCAATGACCTTCAATTGTATTCCATTTATACCTGTACTTTGCACGAAGGTGTGACGTAAACGGAAGTCGTGTGAGACGTCGTACGACAGCTATATTCAACCTGTGGCCCCCGGCTCCTGTCTTTGACTTATTGGATGGAATATAATGTTAAACAATTTTTAACTTTGCGCTCATTAAAACATCGTACCATATATAAATAATAATATTAAATTAAATATATATATTTACGTGATCATCCGGTCATAGTTATTAAACAAATGCAAAACCCTAAGAAATCATTATCAATTTTTTTGCAGTGCGACATCATACCTAATACATGTTTGTTGCACTCATGAAAAAAGGTTGAATACCACATTCGTACGCAGACTGGAACTACATGATATCCCTTACTTGACAAATGGATTAATTACTTTGACTTCGCCAAATATGTGCATTAATAGAATATTTTTACGAAAACATTATAAAGCAATATGAATTTTTAAAATTTGAATGAAATTTAATTAAAAGCCCCAAAGAAAATAATAGAGGAAAAAGTATAATAAAAAATGTAAAGTTTGTTGCAAAAGTACATACATAAAAAGAATGTTTCTAAATACATGATGCTCTTCTGCAACACGGAATCCTATAAACAGTTTCGTTGTAGCATGTTAAAAAAATTGCTATAACCTTTTGTTTAACACTATATACTTCTGTCACTGAGGTGAACCTTACCATCTTATCCATACCAAATCGGGTCGAACACAATAACACAATTTCGACAATAAGACGAAAATGCGATGACTCGTAATACTTTTACTGGTGGTAGATGTTTGTTACCGGAGACCGTCTAGGTAAGTACCACCGCAGCTCCAATTTCTGCCGCTGAATAATAATTTTTATTCAACATTGTGCTCCGGTTTGAAGGGTTCTGTATGCATACGTCTCAAGCTAACGAGTATTATATGGTGGTCTGTAAACCAACTTAACCAGCGTAGCTTATTTTGGGCAAGCGTATCATTTACCATCAAATGAAGGCCTTGCTTGTCTCGTCGACAAGAGGAAGCAACGGCTTTAAACATATATAATCCGGAAATTAAGGCGAACTATCCTTCAATCTAAAAAAGTTTTCAATAGATTATATTGACAAGTGACATAGATAGTTATGAGTTGCAGGTTACATGATTTTAACTAGCGTTACCAGTGTCGTAAATTGTACTATGAAAAGTTAAAAGTAAAACTCACAGTTAACAGAATCTTTGTAAACAATAATTTAATGACTATAAGAGAATAACTATACATGTAATTAATGATTGGTGTATATTTGAGTAAAGCATTTTAAGTTAAGCTGTTGTATATGTATGTATGTAGAGCAATTGTTCCGTGTGGCTCAACTTCCAATAATGGAGATGCACTTTAAGAAGGCGTACATAAATACCTAACCTGTAAAATAAATTAGTTCATTCCGTACTGTCCTAAGGGACATTAGTTTTAATTTTTCAACCCAGTCACTCAACGTAATTTGCGTTAAAAGAAAACAATATACTTTTTGTTCTGTTGTACATCATACATTTATATTTTTAATAAGGATAATGTTCATGAATTTATAATTTTTTGTTTCTAATTTAATTATAGTGGCTTAAATGAACAGTTTCAAGTTACACAGTATTTTCTTGGAACTTTTCTACCGTTTTATAGGAAGTTATCGTCTTTTGATCAATCAGATCATTCATTCATACTATTTTTTTTTTAACGCGAGGGATTCATTCATAGTATCACTCAACTGTAATCGTTACAATACTTAATGGGATTGAGTAGGTACTGCAGTGCTTCGGAAATGTTCTGTGAAGCAAGAGTGGACACATTCGATGCTATTCAA
>DWLS01002034.1:0-19283 GCA_018246255.1 Pachliopta kotzebuea
ACTGCTATATTTGATTTCTAGTTCAATTTCGTGTGATTTGTTTGGATATTTACCGCCCCAATATTATAAATCTGGATCAATATCAGTTCTTAAGTTCCAGCATTCATAAATTTGAGAGACTGATTATGGGAGAGCATGTTTCACTATCTACAACCTCATTAACTATATTTATATAGATAGTGATAGATATAATATATAAAAATGTTTGCAATATATAAAAATTTTAATATATAAAAATATAGATACATAATATATAAAAATATTCGCAGCACTTTAAATAAAAAGAATAAATTTTAGATTACCAAAACTGTTTTTAAGTACTCTTTATAAAATAGATCTTGTTTAAGGGAAGTATACGATGGGACTGATAAAAATCAAATAATACAAGCTGCATTAGTACAAGAATGCAAATACAACAAAAGATTGAACACAAACCGAGATGTAACACCTCTTTACTTTCAAAGTGGAGTAGGAAACATGATAATTTACTTGACCGAATTATCCCTCAGCAAAGCGAAACACCTATCTTGAGATCTCGTACAAGATCCCTCCAGAATTGGGTCGTCGCCATCGGATAGGGCACGCCCGTGCTACGAGGGGTAGCCTCTTCAATTCCATGGGCCTTTACGTTTAACACGTAGATCCTATTATCTGGTTCAAAGTACACTTACTTAAGAATTTTCTTGTTTTTTTTTAATAATGTACGTTTCTTTTTAAAAAAGGAGGTAAAGAAAAAACTCGTCAATATATGTACTACGTATAGAATGAAATATTTGTTTATTATATTTATGCTTATAGTTTTTTCTTTATTTAACATATTTATATTATGTATGTGAAAAAACGACAATTTAATAATACAGGTAATATTAAATAAAATGGAGAGACACACACATACATTTTAAAATCGACCGAGAATTTCACATTCCTTGTCCAAGCGCCTTTTGTAAAACAAAAGCAAAGGTTTTCCGAGTACAATTTGCTCTAGCGCTTTTAAAGGATTTAATAAAAATTATTTTATTGCAATTTTTATTAAAAAATTAATATACAGAGAACCAAAAATTATGCATTCTTTTGTATTAAGTTAATAATACTTTTATGTTTATATTAACAAGAATGAGAACTTAAGTAACTAGTATATTCACAGATTTTGTGTTGACTTTTTTATATCATTTTTAATACACAGAAACTGCAGTTAAAAAAAAATCAAAACGTTCAGGATCTGAGGCACAAAAGATATCATAGGGGCGGAGTGCTATAACGATAATTGCACACTGATGTTTCGTGGTACACACCTATAATGTCTTTTAACCTAGACCGCAATAATAATAATGAACAGATATAATTTCACTGAGATGAGTATGAAATTATGTATAACGGCTGGTATAAACTTGACATTACTTATATGTAGTCTATCTCTACTTATATGAACTCTCCGTATCGCCGGCTATAAAACTCTCTGTTATTAAATTATTCATTCGGTGTTGTTTAAAATTCATGGTTTGAACAATTCGGCCCACATTTATCTTGGTGAATAATTAGGGATCCGTTTAGGTTTGTCCTTTTGTAAAGTGACCTTAATTTATTCAATGGGCACTATTTAAGTTAGCCTCTTTTAATTTCATTCCCTTCATGTTCATAAATATACAAGTACATTAAACTTAACTACTTATAAATTAGTATTTATTATTGGCGGTAAGTTTTTTTAAGTTATTTAATGTGAGGAAGCTTTATTAATGGCAAACTTGGTGCCTTCTTTGCTACTCAAAACAAAAAGTATTATCAGGCAATTTTATTTTTAAACGATTTCCTAAGGTATATTATCAGTGTAAGTTGTTATGCAGACTGGAAGCCAAGACCAAAAGCGTAGTTTAGATTAATGGTAGAAGGCGTCCCAATTCGAATACACTCAACTGGTGCCAACTCACATCCGGTAACCCGACTTCTCCAGACTAAGTTCCCGTCAGCGTCAGAGGTGTCAATGTCAAAGAGAAGTTTGCGGTAAGGAAAACCGCACACTACTTTTGAATGATAGAGAACAAACTTTATTGCAAAACATAAAATATAACATAAAATTTAACTGCACACGCGGCTCAGTGGTTAAATACAACGCAGAACTTGAGAGCTTCTATCATTCCTTCGTTATAAATCTACCGCTATAACAACACTATATTTTTTCCTACAATCAGTCTTCTCCGTACTGATTTGCTAAGATCCAACTATTTGTACATACAATACACTGAATATATTCTGAAAGCATTAGATTGTTTAATATACAAGAAAATTATTTCTCAGAGTTCATTTATGAAGAATCTCAAAATTCCTTTCCCTTTTTTCTTAAAGAAATATTCTAAAGGGATTTGTGTATTCATCAGCAAAATTAATTACTGCAAGATTTTATTAAAAATAATGTAAATATATTTACAGCGCCTTTCAAAAAGCTTTAGCAATGAAACGCCGTTTTTTGTTTTAGTTAAATAAGTTCAGCAGGAGTAAAGCAATCTTTTTGTTATTATTTATGGTAGACTATAATTACCAATTTCTTATAAGTCTACAATCATCATCAGCCAATACAGCTATATTGATAACATAGCTATGTTGATCAGCGAACGTTTATCAGCTGATAATGATGGTGAATGAATATTACTAAAAATAATGAAGTTTATAGGTTATGTTATTTATTTTAAGTATAATTTTCGTCTAAGGAAACATTTGAATGTGGTATAAGATAGGTGCAGTGTTACAGCTAGGGAGAGGAGTAAGGAGCAGGGGAACAGAGGATTCTCTGTTTACAAATGGGGGCCTGCCACTTGCGTTTGTGCCAGAGTTGTGTTCACTGCACACGGAGTGCACTTCATTTATTTAAGGACTTAAGACTTAGACATGTGTAATCTAACTTAACGTTTATGTTTCGTTTAATCAAACTAAGTCCAACAGATTTGTTCGAATGGAAACATTTAGTTTGTTTCACTGCAGCAGAAATAAATAATGTTTCACTCTAATTTTGTACCGAATTGTACAAGCGGTGGCGTGAAGGACCTTAAAAGGATCCTATGCTCAGCAGTGGGTTATCTTCTGGCTGGTAAAATTGTTGTCAGTGATAGTGGCGACTTAATTATTTCCCTTAAAATCTAGTTTATTTATATAGTTTATATTTGAAAACACGAATTAGAGGACTGTTAAAAAATGTAATAGTACTGTAGTCCAGTAAAATGTTAATTAAAAATTCTCATTTCGCCTTTTGTGTATGTCATATACTTAACCTCTTTGTAACAAAAATATTTCAAAGGACAGTAAATATTTTTTTTAAATCCGTAGCTGTTACCTAGATTATGAGTTCGTTGCAGTTTGAGAACAAGAGACGGAGGGTTTTAATTTAAGTGTTAATGGAGATAGGGGTGGTACATCTGAAGAGCCTTTATGAGGAAAAAAAATTTAAGAGGTTCATTGATGGAAGATAAGAGGTCAAGTAGAAAAAAAATATATTACATGGGGCTAGGTTAAGCATTAAGGGAAAGAAAGACGGCGATGGTACTAAAAATTGTTCCTTTTTGAGAGGAAAAAAAGTTAGGTTTAAGATTTAAGCTGTAGAAATCCCATATAACTTTGTCACAAATAAGGTTGTAAGAATGCCGATGATCATAAGGATTTTATTGTTTATCAAATACAGTTCTTTTCAAAATATCTGGCTCTTAAAATATGTTTTTGAACTGAACATACTTCAATTGTATAAACAATGAAATGTTAAACGAATATACTTTTCGCTATTATATTATTGAGAATATGAAAACGGAGAAAGACATAAAATTTAATAGTATTTTAAACTTTGTAACAGCAAACTTTGTCGCTAGTTGAAGTATGCGAGATTTTTATAAAACTGCAATGAAAAAGTTCACGTAGATTTTCAGTATGAATATAAAAGTATGTGTAAGAAATAACATTCAAAAAAATTCTATAAAGTAACGCGGGGGAAGAAATTTACTGTTCAGTCAGGATGTTCATACAACACCACGATTCTTCAGCTTTGAGACATAAGATATTACCTGTACCCCGTACTCTTTAAAAGTCTAATTAAAATAAAGGTAAAGGAATCAGTTTGTTCACAGCACACCTAAAAAGAGGTGTAGAAAAATCTAATAAACGACTAGAGACGAATAAAGCGTCTCACTTCGCAAACAAGGACGCTGAGCACTCAGCGATATTTAGTTACAAATAACACTTCTCTTGCTGTTTACTTCACTGTACTTAAATGTTGAAACGACGTGAAACTTAATAATCATTAAAACATAATGAACGTATAACAGATGCAGTTTATGAAACAAAAGTAGCAATGTTGAGGGTACGGAAATTATTCTATTTACGTAGGAAACTTTTCATATTAAAACGTACGAACAGGACGCACGTGTAACAAATAAAATCGCCATCGTGTTGCTTGTTCGGAGCTTTATAGAAAGACTACCGAAAAGCTTTCGCACACATCCGCCTTTCCCACAGCCACTAAGCCCCTCAACCACGACAAGCTGAAAAGCTTCAGAATAGCTTTTCGCTAAGTTAATAAATGGAATACTATTTCAAAATAGAGTTTTGATCATATGATGTCTAGTTTGAATATTATAAATATAAGGTCAGTTGCATTTATTTATTTCTTTATTGTTTTTGTATTTTATTTTAAATCGTATTTCCTCATGCATGAGGGTCGTGGTCAAAATTACTCGTATAACGAGACTATAACATTTATGATTACTAAGGTATTTCTTTTTTGTATATTCTTCTTTCAAGTCGTATTTTCTCATGATTGTGGATCGTGGTCACAATTTGTAGTAAACCACACGACTACTTCCTTGTCAGTTGTAATGTAGTGGTGTTGGCATTGCCTTCTTAAATGGTTACTTTGCCAAATATGTTATAATAGAAACTATTTCGGTAAAAAACATGTAGACCACTGAAGCTTGAGGATCAGATACTAATCACCAGATTTGCCTCACTATGGCAACAGCATCTTTTAGTTGCAGAATGTACTCAAGTTTGGTTACAATTATTTGCCATGTAACAGAATATATCTCCTTCTAAGTCGTATTTCCTCATGATTGAGGGTCGTGGTTATCATGTGTGAACCACACGACTTCCTTGTCAGTTATAATGTAGTTGTGTTGGCATTGCCTTCTCCATTCCACATAGCAGTTCGATGGATGGTCATCACATAGATATGTAGGTTTCCTCACGATGTTCTCTTTCACCGTTATAGCGCATGGTATTGGTGTTATACTGACTGTACATAAATTGAATAATTAATTGAACCCAGTACCTTCTGAGTGGAAGAGGTTCAAGTCTATCACGACTATGTATGTATGGTTTTGAAACGGTCTTTAAGAAATATGTATAAATGCGAGCTTGATTCTAATAGTTCTCTTTCAGAAAACCTTGGAGTGGATAAGAAAGTGAATGCTCTATGTGGGTACAATATATGTACTTCATCATTATCATTTCAGATTATTGTATTTAACAACTAAAAAGAAAAAACTCTCTTTCGCATTTAATGAAAGTCTCTTCCTCTTACTCTTGCTTAGTGCCTACTTTATCGTATTTCTATCATTATATAATAACTACAAGTATTATAAATAAACTTACCGTCGAAGAAAGTTATTTCCGCAAATTTCAAATTGAATGTAAAAGAAATCAAAGGAAATCTAAGTGTAAATCTTTTCAACTTTAAAAGTCGTTTGCTTTTTAACTTAGCCGACGTTCGAGAGAGTTTTGTGGGAGCGTCTACGAAGCTCACCTGAAAACCTAGATTGTGAAGTTGCTAGTAGTCTGCTTGCTCAGGTCTCGAAGCGGGCGTTTAGAGAAGTTTGCACAGTGTGGTCCGTATCGGTTGCATTGTAAGTTCTTTTAGAAAACGATATCAGCTTAACTCTCTACTTAACAGACGTTACCTGCACCTATTTGGTTTATTTATAACTTTGAATTATCATTCATCAGAATTTCTGACACAGATCTTCAATTGTACTATCTGGGCGTCTTCATATTAAGAGAGAATAAATATTTACTGGGTTAATTCTTTACCAACATAGACTATATTCATCACTTAACACCAGGTAGGATCGTGGACAAACATTGACTAGTAAAGTTAAAAAAAAAAATCTTCAGTAGATAGAAGTTATTGGTGGACATTAGCCTCCCTAATATTGAGGAGATTTGGGTCATCTCCCACTACGCCGGTCTAATGCAGATTGGAGGGAGACAGAGCCTCGTTTGTTGATTAACAGGAAAGCTGATGAATTATAGTGTGGAAGCTTTTACACTCCACTATAGATCGAAATGGTAATAACCTAGTGCTTTAAACGCTGGTCTTCCACTTCGAAGGTATCGAGTCCGAATCCGATCTGCACCAATGAATTGTTCAATTTACTTGCAGTTAGTATAACAAGTAATATCATGTGATTTAAGCAATGTATCAAAACGTATGGCCAAATAAAAAACCTCAATATAGATTAACCACTTATTCATTTACATTTAAAAGTTATAAATAAAACATCATCGATGTTGACATTGTGACAATGTGCCGTTGTATACAAATGTAAATGTTTAAGTTAAGCAACAAGAGCTTGCTAAATACCCGTGAGAGCCTTCCGCATACGTTAAGGAATATAATGTAATCCGCGAGAGGAATTTGCTCAAACCAGACAAATGGTTGCTAATGACCTCGGAGCAGCCGCAAATAAACAATCGATTTGTTAAACAAACAATCGTTAGAGGTCACTCCGTTAATATGGGAACGTATTTCTGTATAACATTTAGTATATTGTAAATTGCTTTCTCTATTAGACGATACCTTCTGATTAACTATCTAAAGGTTAATGAACTTTAAGTTTCTCTTCATCTATTTTTTTATTTCTACTCCTTCCGTTGTTCGGTATGGGCTAAGGCTTTATTATTTATTCCTCTTACATTCTATCATTCTATTTCTGTCTTTTATTCTCTATATCATCAACTCTTCTGTTCTTGTACTTGTTAGATATTAAAGAAAAATTATTATTTATAAACATTTTGTTGGAAAAACAGTAATACTATTAACTCTTACAAAATTAAGTGGAATGAATTTCTATATACTTTTATATTGTTTATATTTCACTGTAAAAAGTATTTAATAATGGAGGATTTTATTTGTTGGCAATCGCACCAGTAGCGTCATCTGCAAAGCTAATAGAAACTAAAAGGCAGAAAGTAACCAATCAACGGGCAATGATTATTAACCAATCAGAAAGAGACTAGTCCCCGTCGAAACGGGATATGAAAGGAGACTGAGTATTCATTTTACTTTGAACCTTTGAAGTGAATATCGTACTGTGTTCAGTTAATATATTTTTAAAGTGTAATACTAGATAATCCATAAATTATTCAAAATGCATAATAATTAAATAGTTGTTTGATTATCGTACATTATTATGTGAGCTGGCAATTTTATTGTATAAAAGGCAGTACTGTAGATTTTTTAGTCACTCTTGCTTTGCATCGGAAGAAGTGTATTACTCGTAACGAATGTCTATATGTGTTGTATATTGAGAAGAATTAAATACAATCTAAGAAGTCTTTTATTAACTACCGCCGATTTCGTTCTACTTATACCGCATGCTCTCTTTATTTACTTATTTACTCTCTTTACATTTCTTATTTACCTTCTTTATCATTACCGTTATCATCGGTTGCAGTAGATATACAAGATATGTATTCTAAGTTACTAACCAAACGATTTCACCTCTTTTTTTATTTTTTATATTCGTTCCCTGCAAAGTTGGACAAGGAATTTTACTATATCTTTATTCTTTACTTTTTCTTTGATTTCATCTATCAAACCTTTTTTGTTTTTGTCTTTAACCTCTTTTTTAATTATTTTTATAATTACATTTATATTGTCAATGGCGATATGTACGGGCCAAATCAATTAATTTGTTGGAAATCATGATTAATCATTTTGCTGGTGAACACCAACATATACGTACACCAAGTGTAGTCCAATTCGGTCCACTCTGACACTATTGACCTAATTGAAGGAGGAAACTCTGTGTTATGAGTCAAGCGATCAGCTGCAGCTCCGCTGAGTAAGTGGATTTATGTTAATGGAAAACAGCTATTGACTTATACTCTGAATATTGTACAGTGTGAGCGTAAGTGTTGCTGGAGATGATATACGGAAACAAGAATTACAGCGGGCCTCATCAAGTAGCTCAACGTTGCAGAGGTTGTGAGAGGCTCCATGAGGTATTCAAGCTCTTTGAGTTTATTTAAGTGATCGTATCGAAAATAAAAAGATTGATTTATGTATTTATAAAGAATAGGAAGTATTACTATATTATAGCAAACATTGAGATGAACCACAGGCGTTGGCAGACCTTCCACTAGGTGGACAAACGATATACGAGTCGCGGAAGCGGGAGCCATTGAATCCAAACAGCGCAAAATCGTATTCTGTGGAGTACTTTACAAGAGACCTATGTCCATCAGTTGACGTCCATCGGTTGAAATGATGAATATCGAGTTAAACTTGAAGCGAAGTCAAGAGCTATTTGTGTGTGATGAACGATTAAGAACTTTCAAAAAAAGAGTGAATAGGCATTTGCTTTGTTAATGCGCTTTACCAACATAGACCACATCATCAGTTAACACGAGGTGGGATCGTAGTCAAACATTGACCTTTATCTTTAAAAAAAAACAGTACTGAATGCAGTAAGATGGATATCACCAATACATAAATTGAAATAGAAATAATGATTCATTATAGAACTAAGTTTATTAATATAGCTTAAAAAATTGCTTACTTAAAAATGGCAATGAGCAGGGTAAGTCGCTAGTGAGGCTAATAGAGAGCTCATAAGGAGAATCGAGGATCTATCAGTAATCCATGATGCTGTTATTTTTTACTGTATTTCGGTTTGAAGGATGCTGTATGCTAATGAAATTACTGAGGTAATGAGAATTACTTCTCTTTAATACATTTGTCCTAAACTCTATTGTTCTCATTTTATGTTTTATTTAGATGTATTCAATCATTACCTTTTGGCGGAAACTCAACAGCACCCGACGATTGTGATCATCACTCATCAGATGCTGTTATATTAGATCCTATATGGAAGCTCCTCATTGTTAATATACAGTATATACATAAATTCACGCGACTATAAGTGTAGCGTCTTGTGAAGCCCTAACGAGAAGTTATCAAGCGTCAAGTTATGTGCATAAGTAATTTGACAATCATCATTGAATTAATAACGTATCATCTGCGTACAATGAACCAAGTTAACGGCGCACCAAACGCGTCTTATTGACCGTATCATTACACTTAATTATTTCACACAGTGTACTATACATTTTATTTATTTATAGCCTTAATTCAAACGATAAGTACTTAAAATGACATATATTTCTATGTATATTAAATCGGCAATCTTTCAATAAAGTCTGCAAAGACTTTCGTCTCTCTCCCTTTGGCTTTTCGTATCCATTCAGGACTGATCACTCTTTTATCTCGTTCATCGTTTACTGTGTCTTCCTTTATTCCATTTGCTATCTCTTGGGTACAGCCGTAATAAATTTTCAACCATTTTTCTCTGGTTTCTCATAGGCTAATATCCGCTATACATATTTTTCACAAGCCAGAGAGAAATGGAAATTTTAACTGGAGAAAATGAGGTATGCACTATATAATAATACTAAAATTCGTATAAATTTAATCCTTTATACAGTTATGTTTTAGAATTGAAGAATCCCCTCATTGTAATAGATTGAAAGATCGTTTTTGCTGCCAATGCACGTAGTATCCAAGCTCTTAACGCCACTTAACATTATGCGAATTCGCGAAATATGATATGAAAGAAATAATTTTAAGTACTCCACGTATTTATTATTAACAGTGTGTTGTAAAAAACGTTTTACGATTTCCACGAATGCGATTCAGGTAGGGTGGCCTTTATGAATAAAAATAGTTCTTGCAAACCCATCCTGTTCCAGTCCAAGCCGAACAGGCAGCGGCGTGTCCTTTTGTTCTACAGCCGATTGATTTGGCCGTGTACCTGCCTCTATACAGTCAAACGTTATTTCAATACGAATTTTATAAAATTTGAGTGCTTGTTTTTAACAATAATAATAAAAGCTATTCATATTATTCGTATGAAAAAGCAATCCGTTTTAAATTCTGGACGCTTTTACGAATTTTTATAATATTTCAATCTTGATTGTAAACGGAGCATATTGTTCACAATAGTTAATATAAAAACATGTAACTATGATATAACACTTTTTTAATTAGTATGTGTGATTTGTATTATTTATATTTTATGTTATGTTTGCGAGCAACGTTGTAAATAATTAGATAAAGATCTTTGTAGAGTTAATTGTATATATTTAAATTACGTAATAATGAAGCCCGCAGCTGTATCGTATGTTCCATGTTAATATTATTAATATCGATAAGTAATGATTTAGAAGTCGTTGAGCAAAAACAAACGCGTCACAAAAATTGTCATAAATTTCTTTTAGGTTATCAGAAGAAATTCAAATCGTTAATAGCTTGTACTTATATAACTAATTGACATAAATAGGATATAAATACAAAAAAATTGATTTTGGAACAAAATAGATAAATTTTTAATGATACAGTTTTTGGGCGTTTTGAAAGGAGACAGTGTATTCACACATTAATTCTACTCTTCACCCTCTATATATAAATCTTCAATTACCTAAATGATTAAACTGTATTGTTATAAAAAATTATGATATATGAAACAACTTTCTAAACGTGAAACTCAATTAATCTTTAGCAGCTGTCGCGTTCATTACTTTAAAGAGCGATGTTCAAAAAAATTTATAAAAAGTAGTGCGGCAGGTACTGCACTACACCGGGTCGCAGCATAGCTATCCTGACCACAGTGAAGTTAGCAGCGCACTGCATTGCTGTGCGGTCCGTGGCTACATTCAGGCGTGTGCCGCGTTCGTGCTCAGGACGAAAACAATTCGCTCACTTACAACTTTTATTTACGCTCCTGAACACGCATGGTCGCATTTATTTCACGATAAACGCAAAGTTATTTAAACAGCAAGCATTATGGTTTGCAACTTAACAAGTTTTTAAACAGTTAAGTTTATAACACGCGTACGGTTAACTGGTGAAGTAGAGGAGAGCGTCCATAGGCGCGCTCGCTCGCGTGCTAGTCAGTCATAAATTGGGTGTTGATGGGGTAGGTTGTTTCGCTGTTTAACATTAGAAAACTTTTATCTGTCGTCGTGAATAATAAAAAATGTCTTATCTCATTTGAAATTATATAACAATCGATATGAAATATGTTCATTTAAAAGTGTTAAGTGAAAGTTTGTGTGTTTGAAGTTGAAGTGTAACGCTGTGCATTCTTTCGGTGATTCATCTCGCAAACAAGAAATCCGTTGTGTCGTGGTTGCTGTGTAAATGCCGGTTATAATATCATGTGCAGGCCGGGGTTTGTGTAATTTTCTGGGATTCAACACGAGACCTACACAGCTGGAAAATAATATGGTAAGTAAGAAAGAGCGATTTGTATTAAGTTTTTTTACCTGAGGAGGTTAACGTATTGGGATTTCCTACAATCGATAGTTTACAATGTTCACAAAAAGGCCATAGCTGGCGCATTCACGGTCTTACTGATTTCTTTGTTTTTTTTTTTTTACTTATCTCTTCACTGGAAACTTATTATCAGTTATTTTGTGACTTTTAAATTGTTTAGCAATTCTTAGTAATTTTATCACCAAGTATAAATAAACACAGCAAATTATATGTAGTTTAATATCTGCTGTACAAATAACAAGCTTCTTTTAATCGTTGTCAAACATTCCAGGAATTATATGATTATTAAAAGAGAATGTCTTCTTTCGTTTGATTACTAGCTTGTTTCTAAAAAATTCCGAATGAAATATATTATTTAATTAATAAATTGTATGAAATTATTTTTTTGAACGTGTCCTATATCAATATGGAACTAGTTGGGATGTTAAACATGTATAATGGTCAACACATGGTAATTTCGGATTACCTGATGGACTGGTTATTTAACAGCACCACGTTGTTAGCATTATGTCTGTCACCATCAGGTGAACACCTGGCTCGCTGTGAAAAAAAAAACTTAGCAGCAGTAATAACCACAGTGCTGGTACCTGTATAGTCGATAGCCGGTATCTTACACATACCGCCAGTAAACTATTTCCTAATAGGTTACTAAATTATAAAAGACAAGGAGTTTATAGTCTGTGGGGTGTCTTCAAATCAAGAGTGAATAGGCATTTGCTAGGTTAATGCGCTTTACCATCATCGACCACAACATCACTTAACACCAGGTGGGATCAAGCATTAACCTTTATAGAAAAAAATACTTACATTATTTTAAAGTTATCTAAAGTACAGTAATTTTGTATATAAATACTCTATGTTTCTCATAACATAATTCCAAGTAGCGACTTGTTTATACATGTTCAGATAAATTCTATCAGCACAACTAAACATAAAAAAATTCAGTTATATTCATACACTTTTACTAGTAACAGTGCTGTTACTGGAGACCGTCTAGTTAAGACGCAGTATCTAAAATTACTGAGGTAACTGGACTCAATATTCTTCACAAGCAAGTAACAAGCCTTACATCAGGCGTATCACTTACCATCAAGTTAATATCTTTACTAGTAACCTCGTTTCTTCATACAACACGGCCGTGGTGAAGATGGTATACGCACATTATACTCGTCTTCTTGAGACGTAAGTTCCTGCTTCGTTACCCTAGTAATGTTACTAGCATACAACCTTCAAACTGGAACACAGTGATGTTAGCACGTTACTATTTGGCGGTAGAAATAAGAGCTGCGTTGGTACCTACCTCGATGGTCTGTAGCAGAGACCTATTACCAGTAATTAGTAACTGTTGTGTTTGTAATTGAGATGGAAAGATCTATTTACTATATATGTATATAGTATATCTGCACATTACTGCTTGGCAGTGATAATAATTGCGTTACACCGCAGTCCTTCATTAGTAACGTACCGATTTTTTGGATTAATTATAATGATTTGTAATTAATATTTTTCTGTTACAACAGTAATAAAAAAATTATTGCTTAGTAATATATATAGATGACTTACTTAATATTTGTGATAAGAATAAAGTATTGTTAATCTTATTTTTGACTTGTGTTTCAATGTTGTCTACTGATGATAAATTTATCATAAGACAAAATGTTTCTTTGTGTATCATATAATTAAACTTAAATTGTTTTCTATGTAATTTGTAAAAAGTGTTATTGTTAATAATAAAAAAAAAACCTGTACAAATTACATAGACAATTTGGTAAGATCGGCGGTATTTGCATTTAATTTTCTTTCGCGTTATTGTTTCTTCTATGTAACGAGGTCTTTTGTTACTCCTCGTGCCGATGCTGGCGGCAATAATCTTCCTTTGTATTACAAAAGAAAATGCAGAGTTTCTTTTTTGTTTCGTCTATTATCAGGGACTTTTTTTTTGATAAATAACTTCCCCGTCGATTTAATAAGGTCTTCCTTTCACTTGTTCCCTTCCGCTGTTACAAAGGAGGCGTTATAATACATATGTCTATACTATTTGTAAAGTAATGTATGATATTAATGAGATGAAATTAAAAAAAATATGTACTTTGGTATTAAAGGTTATGTCATTTCGTTGGTTTTTCCACTGTTAGTCGCCTATTACAAGTTTTGGTTTAAAAAGAAATTTTTGAGGTATCAAAATAAATCTAGTCTCAAATCTCTAAGAAAAGCATTATTTTGTGTTTCACTAACAAGTTCAGAATATCGTTGCATTGTTATAAACAGTATATAATTAAAGTTATTAACATTTATTAATTTTTGTATATAATTATATAAAAACTGGAAATTTGCACAATGTTCTTAAACAATATCTTCGTTATGATATATCAAAAGGTTTCTTGGAATAGATTCCTCTTGAGTACGACTGTCTTTTATACTTCTAATATCTATGACTATGTATTATATTATTTATTTGTAATAAGAATTACAATGAAATTATTCAATGGCCCAACAATGGGCTACTCTCTGTATTTTTAAAGGGAAAGGTCACAATAGATTATTTAGACTGCTTCGCCTAGATTATATGGCCTAGTGGCTATCATTTTGTAATTTCATACATCTATTAGTCAGAACGAATAGATTATTTCATTCATATTACTGTAAAGTTCAACTGTTACTTAACTGTTGTTTGTTACTGGTAGTAGATCTGTGTTATTGGAGACAGTCTAGAGAGGTATCACCGCAGATTGAATTGCAACCGACAAACAGTAAAGGGTGCTGTAGCTGGTGAAATTACTATGGTAACGAGACTTAACACGTTATGTATTAAACCGACGAGTACATTGTGATGCTGATTTATATCATCGTAACCAGCTCTATGTTGTTTTTACGAAATTCAACGAGATGATGATACGAGTCAGGCATTCATCAGATGGTAAGAAATGGTATACACAGTACCACATTGCGCACATCGTCTTGAGATATGTCTCATTACCTCAGTAATTTCTCCAGCATGTTAATGTTCCTTGAAATCGGAACGCAGTAATGTTTTTCACTACTATTTGGCTGTAGAAATAAGAGCTGCAGCGGTATCTACCTAGACGGTCTGTAGCAATAGAGAGCTACTGTCTACTTTATTCATTATTGACAATGATTTAATGACTTCATAACTTAGTATAACTTGAATTAGATTTTTTAAAAGTTACCTTTTACATAGTATAACGAAAGGTAATACAATGATGTAGCTGTAACTAGACATGCACGGTTTTGTATCTCTCTCCTTTTTCCATTCTTTAGTCATTAATTTGCTATACTTTCTCATAGTGATATAGTGTGAGTTGTATGTAATAGTTAAAATATAGTATATATATACAGAAAGGGATCTTGGACTTTACGTAAAAATGTCCTGTATGTATTTTGTTTCTGTCGCGATTATCCCTCGTCATCTACGGGATTAAAGGTGGCGTTAAGAGTTGACATCTCTGCTCTACAGGTCTCCAAATTTCGCTGTCCTGTTAAATTTATTTATTTCCTTCACATACGTTATATCCAGATCAGAAACATATCCTTATTTTGGTATAGGTCCTTTTAAGTAAATCCTATTTTAGTCCAGCAATGTTGCTGCAGAAGTAATGGTGATACATGCAAAGAAATTAACATGATGCTATCCAACATATTCAATATTTTCTTTGCAACAACTATATCGTTTGAGCAGGAATATTGACATCAAATTGTTCTTCCCATTTGCTGGTATTAGGAACAATGTTCACAAGAGTCCTAAGAAATCTCCAAGAAGGAGTATTGAGGAATTGAAAGGAGACAATTTATCCTTAACAACACAGTCAAGCACAATATTCCGCGCCTGTGTCGACTTTTCAGTCACAAGGTTCCTTCTCCAGAATATCCAATGCATGATGGGTAGTATAAGTACATTAATACTTCTATCATACTACCGTCATGAAGATATTTTGCATTAGAACACCTTACCGAGGTATTACCAATCCCTGGTGCCAGAATGAAGATTCTATTTAAACTGTTTGTCAACATGAAATTAGTCACCAATAAATTTTGTATGAGTCAATTAACACCATTAGGTTATTTACTAAAACCAAGACTCTTAGTAAATGTTTCTATAGAACAATATTCCGCTTGCCACCTAGTAATAGAATGAGATTCTTTTTATTCATTGGGGTAACGAGACGAGCAATGCATTCACCTGATGGTAAGTGAAAATCTTGCCCATAACATGGCATTGATTGAGGCATTAGATGTTAAATCTCGTTGTCCCAGTAATTCCACTAATATACAGCACCCTTTAAACTGAAACAGAGTAATATTCGCATTACTATTAGGCGGTAAAAATAGGAGCTGCGGTGGTATTTACATAGACGGTCTCCAGCAAAAGAGACGTACCACCAGTACGTTAACTCACTGTTGTATACAGTAATATTCTATACGTCGTAATTTTATACAGTAATATTACTAGATAATAAAATATGTGTTGATAGAACATGATAGCCTCTTTTTATACGTCTTTTTTTCATGTTATTTTGTAAGAGCTCATCTAAATCAATCCCAGTATAGAAACTGACAGCATCGGGGTAATCCACGGGGAATGTTACATTTCCTTCATAAACCATGTTCGAGATATTACTCGATAAGGAAAATAATAAGTCATCCTTATATCTCACTTATATATATATATATAAATATAGTAAAACATATTCTCTTTAACATGACATGAATATAATGTAGGTCTGTTCTTTTGTATGAACTCGAACGCTCGACTGTTAATACAACAGTTAATAATCATAATTTTCTCTTACTGTGTAGTCTATTAAAAAAATACAGATAATACTGAAATGTATTATTTGAAGTTGACACTAATATTGTTTCTTAAAAAAAATATTTTTCTATGAGAAAAAAGTACGTCGGAAATAATACAGCGCGTTCATTCAATATGAAAACGTCTGCCTGAAATCTGGCCCAAATGAAAAGTTGCCCCGCGCTAAATACACAGATTTTTTTTTTATGTTTTAATATACAGTTTGATATTAAAAACCTTTGGTCTGATAATCACAGGATGAAGATCTGTTATGAATATACCTCTTTATCAAGTGTTATATATCATAAAATATAATGATAAAGACAATGCTATTTGTTAAATACATCTACAGACAAAGGAAACGAAGTAGCTAGCCGTTTCAAAATGATTAAAGAAATTGTAAAATATGTATCATCATCATCATCATCATGCGGTGATTGATGGACCTAGGCCTCTTCTAAGGAACTCCACTTAGCCTGATCTTCGGCTAAATCCATTCAGTTCCTGCCAGCAGCCTTGATCAGATCATGAGTCCATCTTAAGGTATAATATGTATATTCTCTAATTATTTATTTATAATTATATAATAAATTACTTTGGTGGTAGGTTTCTTTATTGGTGATAAGTCCTTTTTGCTGCAGATCATCTAGACCAGTGATTCCCAAAGTGGTCTATGACAACCTGCAAGGGGTCTACGTCAGCGAAAAAAAAAATTTGGGGGTTTATGAAATGAAAATGGGTGTAGACGATAGTGAATCTCAACACATACACCGATATTACCTATTTACTTACATCATACTATCTTATAATATCAAAACATATAGATTATTATAAATCATCATTCTCACTAAAAATCTTGACTTATTGCTTATGTTATTTTATGTTTATTTAATGTTACGTATATTTTACATAACAGATACAAAATTTTATTTTGAATAGTTTTAATTTAAATTCAATTAATAAATGTATAAATTATACATGTGTGTTTTACTTTAAGTTATTAATATTAAACTTCACTACAGTTAGAAATTTACAGGAGGTCAATATCAGGTAAGTAGGGGGTCTACACAACACAGAAAAACAAGGGGTCTACGACACAAAAATGTTTGGTGAACCCTGATCTAGACAGAATTCTACTGGCAAATAAAAATAGTAACGAACCTTAACACGTTACTCAAACAGCGCTATGGTTTAAGCAAACTAATCCTTTACCACCAGGTTTTTAACCGAGGCAAAATAAAGGTATCGCTTATTCATTTATATCTATATAATATTAGATATCCTATGCGGCATATCCATTAATTATCAGGCGACAATACTCAAAGGAAATTGAGTCTGTTTATTGGCTGAGCCGGTTCTGTGCTAAATGCAACATCCTGTATATCAGCTCCATTGTATTGCTAATTAATTAGCTTGTTGTTGTTGTTGTTGTTGTTTTTTTTATTGCGAAAGTTTGTTTGCGTAACCCAGTTTGAAGAGTTCGCTATTAAGGTTACATAAAGTCAACGCGGTGTGAACTTACACCTTGTCGGATGCTCAGTGTACTTAATTTTACTTAGTTGGTCCTTGTTTGCGGATGCTATGTACCACTGTATTGTGTACACCAAACAGTAGTATACAAATATTACTGTGTTTTAAGCATTAAGACAAACAAAGGTTTTAAGTTATGATAAGCATTATTGTAATGGTAAGTTTCCATTGGTTCTATTGCTATAGACCCTCTAAGTACGGAGCTCAACAGCAACAGTTCTATGCGAACATAACTGTGTTCCGATTTGAAGGGTGCTGTATGCTAGTGAAATTACTGGAGTAATAAGACAACAATTAAGGAGTCAAGGTGACGATCGCAATGTGCTGTTGTGTATACCGTCGTAACCAGCTTCATGTTATTATGGGCAAGTGTCACTTACCATTAGTAGAACACCTTTCTAAACCCGGGATTGCAGTCAAATAATAATGTGCAAACTTACTGTGTTTGAGGGGCTGTATGCTAGTGAAATTACTGGAGTAACGAAACAACTAACGGTTCTAGGTAACGAATGCAATATGGTACTGTTTGTACCATTTTAACCAATCCTTTATAGGCATCGTATCGTCATCACGGTAATGCTTTTTTTTGTTGTGTGGGAAATCTAATGATACCCAACTTCTGGAGGTAGTTATTATGTGGGATTTATACCCACTAATACCCTAACAGTGGTCATCCTCAGTGCATTGTGAAAGGCACCGGAATCTCCTAAGGAAATGACATGAATATCTGTCTCGTGGCGTAAAAAACTATGTTGGAGTATTATCAATTGCAAATCATGTCAATGATCAAATGTCATGATTACTATAAATATATATGTAACAGAAATATACAAAGGGTATATTTCAAAGGTACATCTGCAATATTTTCTCTGCAGACACTGGAAATTCGAAATCAATTTCTCAACAAAGGAACTGACCTCGCCTCCATACTAAATTCGATTTCAAAGTCGACCTGAAGGAAATTAGTTTTGCTCTCGAAAGTCGTTAAAGTAAACTGGTTTTTTTCTTTCTTCTCCAATGTTTTGTCTTCGGCGTCGGTTGTTATCTACGTTATATGTTACGGTGCATTAGGCGGATAGTTAAGAACAACGAACATGTTCGAAATCACTATTACTTTATATATTTTATTCATGTATGTATGGAGTATTGGTTTTTTAACTCGTTTTGTAGTCTTGTCTATAAACTTTTGTATTGCCATAAACTTATAGGTTAATACAGAGTTCTCCAAACTTTTTTTGTGTCGTAGACCCCTTGGCATGTTTCTCCGTGTTGTGTAGACCCTCTACTTACCTGATATTGATTCCCTGTAAATTTATAACTGTAGTGAAGTTTAGTGTTAAAAACTTAAAGTAAACAACA
>DWLS01002035.1:0-19273 GCA_018246255.1 Pachliopta kotzebuea
GTCGGTCCGTTCGAGTGTATTTGGCCATTCTAAATAAGTGGACGGTCAAAGCTTTGCCGGGGGCCCGACGGGCCTCTGTGACCATTCCGGCGGGATCGGAGCGGGACAAATAAATCAGCCGTTCATTCGCTTACTAGTTCACAGGTTACTTAGCCTTACACAATCTCTGTTTTGACTATAAAGGGCTTAATTGTGGATTTTTGTAAATATTTAACCAGCAATACATTAAAAAAGCAAAATGACGTATTAGTTTTTTAAATTATACTAGGTCGCTGTTGCAGGAGACCGTCTCGGTAGGTATCATAGCAGCTCCTTCTGCAGGTGACAAACATTACTGTGTAAGTACGAAGTTTGAAATAAGTTAATGAAACTACTGGGGTAGCGAGACTTAACGTATGTCTCAAGGCGATGAGCGTAATGTGGTGCTGTGTATACTATGTTTACCAACGCTGTTAAAGGTAACCGTTCTAAAAATCTTGTAAGAGATACCACATATATACAACCTGTTAATATCTAATGAGATATCATTTCATAAATAAGTAGTTTCGTTTTTTTTGTGAAAAAGGTTTCATCAGTCAACAAATAATAATTTGTTTAATCAAGCCCGTGTTCTCGTCTCCGCGCTGTCATGATAATTGACGTAAGCGACATAAATTCACTTAGCGAGGCAAGTCTTTAATGACTCAATACACGAACGGCAACCAAAGCGCATACCGAGCCAATCCCAGTGGGTTCACGGCACAATTACAAAATCACATTATTTCTCATAAACAAATCGTTTTAAATGTCAACGGTTGAATAAGCCCTTTATCTACACACTGGAACTAAAGTTAGGCGCAACTAAATTATTGGCTTTAATAGAAGATATATTAGACAACGGCGTTATTTATTTCACTTTGCTTTCACATTTATTTAATACTAGTAGTTGCAAAAAATAGTTAAAAATTAATAAATAATATAAAATTTATAAATTCAAAACGTTGTTACTATAGCTATATATTTATATATAGCATATGTTAGTCATTAAGTTGGCATAGCGACATGCCATTCTGCACGGACTCTCGTCAAGAAATGGAAAATATTAGTAGGATGCTCTATTATGATACTGGTGGGAGGTCTCTGTTGTCCACCACCATCTAGTTAAATACCACCGCAGCTTCTATTGCAGCCAACAAAAAGTAATGTGCAAATATTACTGTATCCCGGTGCAAAGGCTGATATAAGTTATTGAAATTACCGGGGTAATGTGACTTTACAATTACGTTTCAAGACGACGAGCGTAATGTGGTGCTGTGTATACAATCTTAACCAATGCCATGTTGTTATAGGCGAGCATATCTCTTACCATCAAGTGAAAGCTTTGCTCGTCTCGTGGCTTAGTAACATAAATAATATTATTTGGACGCAAGTAGTAGTCTTTTCTTAGAGATATATAGGTTTAACGTTATATACTATATATAACCAAGGAAATCATAATAGAAAAAGTGAATGTTATAATAAAAAACTAAGTACTTCTAATAGTCCTATTTCATATACTGCCTATATACGCCAGTAAGAGAACTTTGGAGCGATTTTTCAATGCTTCTTATGTACTTTATACATAATATATTAATATTTATAGCAGTGTTACATAGAATTTTTATTTATTATCTTTAAGTTTTCCCTATATACTTTGCGTAAATATAATTCTCTGTATACTTAAATATAAAGCAGACGAAATTAAATTTAGATTAAATGTATGAACCTTTCAGGGTGAAAAAACTCTGAAAATTCGGTTATAATTTAAACTAATTAAAAGTTGTAATTAAACCTGCGAAATGTAGGAGAAAAAGATAAGAAAGTTTAATTTTTAATGTAAAATTTTTTAAAGTAAAAAGCATTTAATTAGGTAGTAGATATTCACTGAAATTGCTGAACTATTTAGTAACTTAAAACTCTTAATTTGTATGAATGTTATAATTTCGTTGAACTTTACAGAGTAACAGCAGGAATCACTGTTCTGGTCTGAAGAGCACTGTAGCTATTGGAAAACCAATTAGTTACAAAGATATGAAATATATGTAGTCAAAATATCTAAATTAATAACTTTAATTTTTTAAAGGACTACTTACGGCTATTATACCTAACATCAACTTGTAACATTAAACAAAGTCAAAAGCCATTTACAAGTTATCACCGATAGATAGTACATATTTAAAAAAATGGACCACAAACAATGAACATTCTCCCAAGAATCATTAAAATATAAATGTAATCTAAACAAAACTACAATACAATATTTGATAAAGGAACAAAAACAACCAAACAAAAATTAGATGTGTACGAAAAAAAAGAAGAAAAAATTAAATATATAATAAACACTTTTTTTATTCAACTATGCAAACAAGGTGTTCTCGTTACCATAGTAATTTGATTTGCTATATCACCCTTCAAGCCGGAACACGGTATTGTCAGTACAGTACTCTTTGTGGGCTGCAATAGGAGCTGCGTTGGTATGTACCTGGACGGTCAGATCTACGACCGGTGAAAGTCTTAATATATTAATAGCACTGATGCTGATTATGAATTAAAGGATTATGGACTTGTCATAACTTAAGTTATGGTAAGGTTTTATGTGTGAGCCTTATATTGAATGGGTTTCCGGTGAAAGTGTTAAGCTAATAGATTTTTTTATGTTATGATGTCTCCACGTGTTCAAGTGGTAAACGTCGTCAATGCAACTGCTAATGCGTCAAGTGTTTGGGTTAGAACCACTACAGTTACACAAGTAATTCATATAATAAATGAATCTATTTATTAAAAAAATAGAACTTGTTTGAAAGTTAACTGCTTCGGCACCGTACAGACTAACCACTTTCTTTGTAACACGGTGGTCTTTACTTCAATTCTGACACTACAATGTAGTTTGGATGGTAATACAGAGTTTTACAACTGATATTTTTTAAGGCCAGTCTATTTCTTTATACCCTCACACCATTTCTTCCGTTCTCTAACAGGAGCATGTTTCCAGGATTTGTGTACTCCAATACAAATCATGAAAAGTCATCCAGAGAACCTCCTTGCCTCCTACTTTGGAAAACTGAAAACTGATTTTTTTTATTGTTCCCGCAAACTTCAGTTTGAAGAAGGTAGTCTAGACTCCCATCGTCATATCGTAAACCTGTCGTCATTACAGTATCGCTCTGTTCCGACTATCAACACATGAAAGCTTGAGTATTTCGTGGTATATACGCTTCATTCTCCACGGTCTCATTTTTAGTTTCCTTAAATTCACTTAGCTTAAAATTACAAGATATCGATTTCCAACACCGAAATCATAATTAGATAATGTCTATATCTAATCGTTAAAAAACATTGTATAAAAAATTATCATTCAAAAATATATTGGAAAGATACAATTATGATACAAATTCAACAAATTGCCAGTCCCGTAAATTATGTATGAATACAGAAGTACTAACGTACTCTGGCGCTGGCCTTCATCCAATTACTCTTACAGACACTCTTGATTTTTTTTTCATTGAACGTAAAAATAATAAACATGGTAACCTTTTTATAACTAAAAACCTTATGGTGTAGTAGATAACTGCTTACCTTCTAACAGAGAAGTCCGCGGTATGAATACACATTGGTTTTTTGAATTCGTCTAGTTACCCATTACTCTATTGTAAACCTGGTATAATACTTTATTTTTCAACTGTCAGGATATGGAGCAAAAGTATTTTGGTGCGTACGCTACATCATCCACGGCTTGTAATTTAAGACCTAATGAAGCTGAATAACAATCGACGCAATGAGATTATGAAAAACATGTTAAATGTACTTAAAAGTTCAAAATATCCTTTGACCTTCCCAGGCTGGACTGCAAAGTATAAAGCGTTGATTAGTAAGATGAATGTGGGTTTAGCGAAAACCCCACCGGAGATAAAGGGGTCGATTTAATTAAGAAATTTGTATTCACGCTTACGTGTGCTGTGAAAGGAACTAAAATCCTCTACTTAATAAACCTGTTGTAGACAGAGGTCTCTTTCGAGGAATAAGATTCCTCTTTTCATTAAGATTTTCCGCAAACGAAAATTTCAAACACTAAGTAACATTTTAAGAAAAACATATTTTTCTTTTAATATACAGGAATTGAGCACACTTATATAGGTCAAAAAGGAATTAATACGGATTATAGCTGAAATGAAAACTTTTATTTATAACTTTGTACTAAATAGAACATTTATATAGTAAACGTAGTCATGATAAAAAATATCAAGTTTCGGTACTTCAAGTATATGGCTAAAGCTAACGTCTAAGCTTTATGATGTTACCTAAATAGACAGTAGCAGAGATCAATGATCAATATTCAGTAAGTTCACTATCCTCTACATTTTTGAAAAACCATTATCATTCACTTACCACATTATGATCATTACCTTGAGACGTGGGATATTAATTCCTTTACATATCATTAGTTCCCGTTATACCATATTTACTATTAGGCGGTAGAAATGTGATCGTACCTGGACAGTATCCGTTAACAAAGACCTGTCACCAATAAAAACCTATTTCGACAAACATTACCGCAAGTAGTACTCTTATAATGAGGTCAAGGAAGGCCAACACCTAAAATTTTGGAATGAAGGAATATGGTGAAGCTCAATGAGAATCGAACTAGTATAAATTTTTTTGTTATAGAGAAAGTGGTCAAACGAGCGAATAGTAAACATGATGGAAAGTGAACACGACATCCGTAGACAGTCGCAACACCCAAAGGATCGCGGCTGCGTTGCCAACCTTGAAGGAGGAAATGGTACGCTCCCTTTTTGAAGGTTCCCATGTTTTATTAGTTCGGAAATACCACTGACGACAAACGAATCCACAAAGTGTTGCTTTAAACGCACTGTAGAAGAACGCCATGCATACAGGTGGTGAGGAATTTGGCATTTAATTATCCTCATCAGCTGATAAGCGGTCACTGTGGGATATATGCCTTTCCTAAAGATCTCCACTCCGATGGGTCTTACGCTATGAACATCGAGCAGGTTCCCGCGACCTTCGCCAGATCATGGGTTCACCTTGTTGGCTTCCAGCACTACGTTTACTTTTACGCGGCAACCACTCTAGAACCTTACTGCCCCATCGGCAGTCTGTCCTTCGAGCAATGTGCTAAGATTGGTATTTAATACAAGCAGATATTTGGATAAATAAACTAAAAAAATATAAGTAGAATTACTTGTTAATATACTTGTTTCGCTGCTGTGTTTTAGTTGTTTTGTTAATACTCCCACCACTCTGCCGTCCTGGGAGCATCTTACGTGAGCCGTACTTAATTCGATACAGTGCTCAACTACGTAAGTGAATGAACGCACTTATCCCGGTCAGTTTCAGCGAGCCGAGCGGGAGCGGTCACCCGGCGGAACGTTCACTTGCCGCTCCGACCGTCCGCTTTGATGTGACGCTTTGCACGCACTTCACACTCATTGGACAGTGTTGTAACGCATTATGGGACGTTTCACGCTTTTCGTTTTTTAATACAGCCTTAATAAAGCCGGCTGCGACAGTTTTTTAACACAGCTTTTAAAAATTTTAAGTTATATTAAATATGGATAGATGTTACTTGACCTAAATACCATAAAGTATTAAATGAGTAAACTTTGCTCGCCAAGTTCTTATGTGATGATAGTTGGAACTGATCAATTTTATTATGGCGGAAGATATTTAAGAACACAAGGCGAAGAGATGAGCAAGGCCTTACCTGATGGTAAGTGATACGCTTGCCTATGACTACATGGCGCTGGTCTTAACCTGCATCATCTTAATAATATACACTAAATTGCGCTTGTCGCCTTACGACATAAATAGTCAAGTTTTATTACCCTGGTAATTTCAATAGCTTACATCACACCTTAAACCGGAACTTAATAAGATCTGGTAACCACTATTTGTCGGCTGCAATAGGAACTGCGGTGGTACCTATCTAGACTTACGACATGAAGTTTGAAGATAGTCAGGAGGGTTTTAAAACATTGTACCTCGTACTAAACTCCACAACATCTAGTTCAGGAATCGAATCGAGACCTTCGTGTAAGTAAGTAACCACACGGCCATAGTGACCGTTGAAACTTATTTAATTGCTCATAAAGGGTTAGACTACTTGTACTTTTAGATGCCTAAAGGACATTTTCCTCTTATCAACCCAAAGTAATGAAAATTGTACGTAGATTGAATAAACAAAGATGGAGATTTATTGGCATTAAATATATGTAAAATACTACTAATAATACTGTGTTAGTATATTCCTGGATTATACAGAATAACATAATATACATTAACAAAAGAAACAAGTTAACAGGAAGTATATAAACTGTTCTTTCTATGAAGTCACCACGTAAATGGATACGTGGAAAGGTTTAACTGAAAACTAGATTTGAAAACTTTTTATACAACGTTTACAAAAAAAGCAATAATTTGCTTTCAGGCGAAGGCACTAAATCTAGACGTGACATAATCTATTTTACTGCCAATAGAGTCATGTTTCATTTGGTACACGCAAAAGCAATCTTTGATACTAGCTACGTATGAATTCAATTCGCGTGCGGGCCGAATGTAAACGTAGTCTGATTCATCACGAATACGTGAGATGTATTTTTATTTGTGATGTAGTGTCTGTAGTTGAAGGAAGTCATAATATTTGTGAAAACCGTTGAATTATAGAATACGGCGATGTGAGTTTCAAAGGGTTTCGTCATATGATTTACTACTGTCGAAGTTTTTACTTAATGTATCGACGTTGCAACTTTCTAAAATAATCTGCGTAGAAAACATCTCCGAATTCAATTTCTTACAAAACATTACACTTTTCCTGGTTTATTGTATGTCTTTTTCTATAATCACTAATTAATTATTTAATTTTTTATATATCTAAATCACTTTAGCATACTGTTTTAAAGATTCTCGATGCCATTTCAAATAGTTGACTTATAGCACTGTTAGTTCGTTTGTTATACCTATTATAAATTGCAAAAAATACACGAGAACAAATTAAGCAATGTTGTTGAAAAAAAAAAACAAGTCGAACCAATTTGTTAGTCGTGTTCCAATACCCGATGCCGGCTTCATTATGTTCTGTACCGGTTTTCTCGCGATGCGCAAATAAATTTTCGTACCGGCAACACTACATCTATAAATAAAATGAACTATGATCGAGCTGGGACTACAATATTGCTTTGTTTTAAACCAAGAGGTGATGATATTGACATCTTTGGAATTGGCCAATGTCCAGCAGTGGACGTCTATATATGATGATAATTTGATGCTGTTAATGCGTCATCGATTCCTTTTATCATTTATGTAGAAAGTTCATGTATAAATTAAGCAGATAGTTCCATCCAGAAGTAAAGCTTGATATCAATATACAAATAGAAAGCCTCCGTTTGTTCTATTGAAACAATGATATCACTTAAAATGTATACATAATCACCGATGAAATATCCTCATTAACTTTTGTTACATATGTGTTAAGGTTTGTTCTGCCTTTCTCTCCGTTGCGTACTTAGTAAGTTAAGACTTTTGTATGGGCTTTTATTAATTTATAATATATACAAAATAGTCGTCTATTACACAGTATCTAAAAACTCTATCACAAATCATGAGTTCACAACACTTTGCTCCCCATAAATCATAACTCGCCCGTACAAAATTATCAGACATAAATAACATATTTTCGAGGCGAGTGCGGTGCCGCGGCCATTCCGTAAAATAACAATAGACTATTAATAATTTATAAGTAATTATAATGGAAAATTGCCGCTAAACGTTTCCGGTAAGGTTTTTGGATATATATCTAATAATTATTTAATGGTGGGTTATAAGTTAATGCTGTAATTGGGCGTTCAGTAGAACGATACACCCGGGAAGTCGATATCCGTTCTATTCCCAAAGCACTGAGCCGTGTTTAAAATATGTCTGTAAGTATTATGTTAAATGGCTCGTTACTATCGTGTCCTACAAACGAATTTATTGCTTAAATCATTCAATTGACAATTGTTATAAAATAATAATTATAAGGCTTGATTTGAATATTAAAAATTGTTAGAAAATTTATCTCAAATACAGTGAAGATGCTCAAAGAGAAAAACAGCATGAATTATAAATAAAAACTGTTTAATAACGGCATTTCTAAAATCATAGCTTTATTTCTGTATATTATAATAATATATAAACTCATACTGAATAAAAATAATCTACACTTAATAAATTTTCCGAGAGCAACAATGCTGAATGAGGCTTATAACAATGTTAAGCTTAGCGGAAATCAGTTATCAAAGGAAATGAGCTTGCAAGTTCGTTGAGACTACAAAATGCGAGAAGCCTTTATCAGCGTTGACTAACAATAATAATTAGTTGTCTAACATTGTAAAATAATAATATATAAACATTTTATATATATCCACGCCTATAACCAAATATGGTAACAAATAAAACACATCTACAGATATTTGTAGTTAGCAGTAAACAAGTTATTCAAACTCCACCCAGTTAACATTAAATATGAAAATAAATACTAGATTTATTTTTATAACGTGTTTTTGGAACTTTTTTAAACAACTTAGCGATACTGAAACTTATTTCTTTTTAGAGAGTTTTAAGTTCCGAGATTTAGAAATCAGTAACTTTGGTATCATATTTTGCTAGCCTATAAAAGTAAAGACAAAAACATTTACAAATAAAATTTTCATTTACTAAATAAATAATAATGAATATTATTAAAAAAAAAGCTTAATATTTTATATAAATTGTTAACCAAAGTTTTGATAAAAAACACTAGTATCAGTTTCACTATGGCTCGTTTCAAATTAACATATCACGCGGCGTTATCAAAACGAGAATCTATATCCTTATCGTATAAAGCTCTTAACCAAGTCGATACTCCGAAACCGGCCGCAGCCTCCTTGACCTCCGATTCCCCGTCTAATTGGCTCCGAATGGGCCAAGATGGGCACAGAGATAGGTGTAATTAATACGTACCAATTCCATCATGCAAACCTTGTACGTACGGCGACGTCTATACGATTATAACACTATGCATTGTCTCTAATTGAGTTGTCATAATGAACCTTATGTAGAGATTATACAATATATTTTCGTAAAGATTGTACACTCATTTTGTGTTCAATAGGTAATAAATTTTCATCGTATAAAGCTCATTTATTATAAATATATAGAAACAATCATATAAACGATTCCCGATAGATATCAGAAAACAGATACGTTTGATCCAAAAATTAGTTAATGTTTAGTTTTTCGTATTCTAAAATACCTTTGAATCGAGTTCCTTAGTATAGTATTAGATTGGTGTGATTACTCTGTTCAATTACTGGTAATAAACATTACAACATTAATATATAAACTAAAAAAATCGAAACTAATTAATGTTGGGAATGTTTAAAAAAATCCTAATAGTGATTGACAATTTTCAGAATTTCACAGCGTATTTCTTTAAGTAATACACGAACATTTTAGCTTTGCTTATCAAGTTTATTACACATAAAGGAATAAAGTGGCTATAGCTGAAACCAATTTCAATATGTTGCAGAGGTCCAGGTGTCGGGGCGTGCGATGATGTCATGGTGTTATGAAACGGCGCACCGGCTGAGCTGTATACAATCGTTTGCGGTAAATCGTTAGACGGTTTATTACCGTGAACAATCACCAACGCCCTGTTATGCACCGATAATGTATAAAAAACTCAAAAATTGCAAAATACACTACATTTACTTTTTTATTGTCGAGTTAGACTAAAGATAAAAGGAAAAAGCCTCCTGTCATAGTAACTGCAGCAACAATGGACAGCTTTAATATCTGGAGGCTATTGATTTTGACCACTTTCTTGTTTAGTATGTCATATATATTTTTTAATATTGAAAAATTACTATACTTATATAATTTTACTATTAAATCTCTATCGCATTAATCCGTCTAGGTACATACTACAGACAAGCTTATTCCCTCCAACAACAGTAGTGATCAAACATTATTACTCCTGTGAATTCTTTAGCTACTGCATTCCATTCGTTTCATTTCAATCTGTCTTTGAAGACATAATGTAGCGGTGAGGATATTTCACTCCGTCTCCAAATTGAAATGTTGCTGTAGCGAAAAAAATAATTAATCCACTTTTAATCAAAACTAAAGTAAGACTGTAAGTGATTGTGGAAGTAAGGCATTGGAGGTGTAACTATAGTTAATAGGCGTTTAAATTGTTTTATTCGAAGATTTGAATTCCGCTGTCTCAACTACACCAACCACTAAGCCGCCATGCGGTTATACAGCAAGACAACATTATAAACTCGTAAACTTTATAATTACATAAACGTTCACAATCTTATCTCAGTAATAACGGATAATTATCCAAGGAATTAATTATTATACGATGAATTTTAATATACGAAGTTGTTTAATTTCATAATTAAGTTTCTCAGTGAGGGAACGTAGTGCAGTAGTTAACATAAGTAATAAAATATTTTAATGAGGACCGCGTGAAATGTTGGTAAAGGAATAAACGAATGTGGAGTTCATTGTGATATCATTAATTTAAATTAATAAATACGAAATATATTGAAAATATCATTAATTAATTTCTGGGTGACATTGCTGCAAATCAACGCTGAGAGAAACAGAAGAAATTTTGTAAGCAGTTTATAAAAACTATCATCATCAGCTGATAGTCCACTCGTTATTAGTGGCAGAGCACAAAAGACGAACTGATTCCTGTAAGCAAAACCTTCAAGATAACTTTTAAATTAAGATATTATTACAAGAAATTAAATTTGAGTAAAGTAAACGTACATATTATGAAACATATAAGGAGGATCTGATAATCGATGGTTTAAATATTTCCTATAAAACTCCGGAAAATACGTGTAAAAGAAAGTGTTCTCCGACATTCAAAATACGTTACAACGAGTCGAGGTTTTTAACTTGAAAATCTCATTATGACGAGGAAGGGTAGGAAAAAAGGCGTTACCAGTCCTTCGCATGCGCTCACGTCTGTTCATAACGCGAGGAAATGGCACTCCTCAGGTCCTTCCTCAACCTAGTGGAGTTAATTAAACGTCTGAGAGACGTCAAGAGGTTTTTACAAGAGATATTAAAGTGCCCGAAAGCAATGGATGCCGCTGTGCGGTGTAACGACGATCTGTTACTTTGTAGCGCAGCTTTCGATGTTTTACTTTAACACCTAATTATGTAATTATTATACCAAATTGTAGCTAGATTAATGGACAGTTAAATAGATTTTTATTAAAAAAAATAAGGAAAAAAAGAAAAATTTATAACAAACCCTATTCATGTATTTTTGCTGTGTATGCGTCCGTCGTCTGATCCTTTAACCACCAAAGGTAGAATAGGATAATCATGACAAAGACCAAGTGCAACATCACACATTATATATAAAGCTAAATAAGTCAATAACAGAACCTAATAAAAACAACTACTATAACACGGGGAGCTACTTTTTCCTAAGCATTCTATGAAATTTATGAGCAAAGACAAGATTTTTATCTGCCGAAATATATCTATCAAAGCATAGCTTAAAATCGTATAAAACCCTGATTTGATTCAGAGAAAAATGACAAGTAGACGTTGAACCCGACACTGATAACCTACTTATAAGGTTAACAGTAAAATATTAGATGCGAGATGATCAAAACATTTATATTCACTATTTAAACAAGAGACGTATATAAGTTTATAAATTATTTTTAGTTGTTCTCTTCAATACTTTCGACATTAAGTATACTCTGTAGTTGCGAATGAAAGGCGACAGCGGCTTTCATTAATTTGGGTTAAAGGCTACAAGGATTGCTTAAAAAGGCCTGACAGCGGGGATTCATCCTTTTTACTCAAATTCAACTTAATTATGTGGGAAGTAGGTCCGGTTCCTCTTAGGAAAAAATGAGGAAAATAGTTTTTTAAAAAACGATAAAAGGTCGCGTTTTATCTCTATTAGGCAATGGACAAATAGCAGGCGCATTATACGTACATGATTTCATCGTAAATATTTATTACAAAACCCTCACTTTGATGATGAATTTTGGATAATTATTTCTTAAATTTTCTATTTATCAATAAGTTATTATAATAAAATGTGCTATATTAATTACATATAGAAAGAAACTAACAAAAACAATAAAAGGCTAAGTAATAATTATAATGATTATTACTTTTTACGGGACTCGGTTAATTAATTTTTTTATAATCGTTAAACCTTGATGCATCTTCAATAAAAAGTTACAAAGCACTCAAAGCTTATTACTTACTGTTCATAACTTTGAATACAACACTTGGACGAGTAATTAGTTAAACTTGACATCACAGGTTAACTTATAAACCGGCTAAATTCGGCACTTCGTGGGGCTGGAGCGACGCCGGATTAGCTTCTTTAATAACCGCCGGTACAATTTCAGATTAAGAGATAACGTTAAAAAGGAAAGTTATTTTTTGTGAGAGCGATGAAACATAAATTTGATTCGCCAAGTTTAAGGAGCCACCCAAAAATTACTCTTTGCTCTTAATTCGTAGAGTCATATCTTTTGTGCCCGGTTTCATTTAGAATTGCACGATATTTTTTCTTTTGCTTTTAGTATATTAAAAAGTATATGAGAATCTCTAAGATAAATTCTACCATTAATTATATATTCAAATTAACTAAAGTGTGCACGTTTTTTAACGAGTATGGTCTAAGAAGATCTCAACATTGTGTTCAATAAGACTTCAAAAGTATTTCTTTAATACTACAATTACTTAATACGTGGGTGTTAATTACGAAATAGAGCATTTTTTTATTACTTTCACTTTTTCTTTTTTAAGAATTGTAATTATATCCAATATGTCCCCTTTATGACGCCTTGTAGGCGATACAAAAATAATTTGTGTCGAAGTAATTAAAAGTAACAAATGCTACAGAAATTACAGAGACATCGATATAGAATTAATAATAATGACCTCTTCTGCCAGTGACATTTGAAGTTAGTGACCAAGTTAGGGACAAGATTAAGTACGGTGATGACATAAAACAAGCAAAGTATCAATAACAGTCGCTTCAATGATTAATAGCTAATACGAAGTATTTAAGTCATCTTCAGTTCAAAGGCTATGTAATATAAAAATATAATAGATCTATCGAATAACAAACAATTTACAAAACAAAATATTAAGTTATTTATGTATACGTTAAAGTACAAAAAAATTCTGAAACGTAACTAGAAAAATGAAATTGCTTCTATACAAATTATTAAACGGAGATTGAATTTTTTAAAGAGTTTATACGTATTTATGTTTTCAGTTAGAAGTATACTCTTAAACAAGAATCAAAGGAACAGAAAAGAAAAGAGCAGTTTCTTTTTCATAAAGTTTATATAGTTAGATAACAAACATACTATGTACGCATGTTAACAGACTTTATTAATTTTTCCGACATAGAGATTTTTTTATTTGAAAAAGTAACAAGACAGGTTGGACGCTCATCATTAACCGATAGACGTCCACTGCAGGACATAGACCTCCCCCAATGGTGAGGGGATTTGGGCCAGCTCCCACCACTTTGGCGCAATACGGATTAGAGGAGGCAGAGCCTCGTTTGTTGATTGGCAGGGTGCACCACGAGCTGTTAAGGTTGGCCTTGGGTCCCGTGAGTTGTTTTGTGGGATTCCTTAAACCCCAGATAAACCCTCAGCTGATGACAAATGGTACGCATATGAACGATAAGATAGCCCACGTCAAAATGATATACACTGCATCATACAAAGAAAAGCAATAAATGAAAATGAATAATCAGATGTACTTCAGTACATGTAGTCTAGGGTTTCCGCCAACGCTAGAATATCACCAACACCAAGTGTAAGGTAAACACAAGCACAGGTATATTAAACATAAGATTTGAGAACGCTCCATTTCGAAAATACGTTTTTACGATTGTAAATGAGATCTTACTTTGGTGCTTTTATTAAATTTCCTCAGCGCCGACTTTACCTCCCCTCCTCACTCCCACCTCGCTTACTCTCTTTGTGTTAAACACAATAAACGTAATTCCGAATGTGGGTATTAACTTTACCAGCTAATATTTGTAATGGTGAAACATTTTACGTGTCATTCTTATTTCTTTTCGTTACACCCAAGTTGTACTGTCACGTTCCAACTTAACAACGGGCTTTGCTTAATACAATTTAACAATATTTACATCATCAATTGAAATAAGGAAAACACAAAATCAAAACAAAAAAAAATCTCACGACTTCGGCGTTTTGTGTAGATTAGTGGCAGAAGCATCAGAAGGCCGAATTATTTTCTATCTATTTGTAACCAAAATTAAACAATAAAATACCAATAATCACAGAAAACTTTAAAAAGATTAATTCTCAAGTATATTCCATACTTATAAACTCACCGGACAATTGATGGTCAGGGCAAGAAAGGTTCAGGAATTGTGACTGCTGTATCTTCAATGATGTGGGTCCACCAGTATAGCAAGGTTTGGTAAAAGTTGGTTGACGAAAACCTTTAATCGAGTTTAGTTGAAGAAAGGAGAGAAGTTAAGTTTCTATCGTTAAATAGAAACAGACTGAATAATGAATAACAAGTGAGAGCAAGTTGGCAGGAATTCTGTGAAAGTAGTTTGTTATGTTTATTGGTGCCAATCTGTAGTCATGGTTTATGGTCAATAATTCGCAGTGAGCACATATTCATGAGCGATATTAAAAATTCAAAGGTCCGTGCGCCGTTCGTCCTTAACACCAGTATCGAAAGCCCATGCACATTCACTCACGTACATCGTAAAACTCTTGCCCTGACAAACGTCTCAGCTTCGCTAATTAAGCCTGTAATTGCACCATTAGTCTTTATGCTCAAATTTTATGACCTGCCCGACTTGCGGCCGCTATGAATCACCGTGTCCGAGTGGGAGAGAGGGGTCACAGACTTGCGGCTTTTTAGAGCCAACTGGATCAGTTATAGATTAATCCCTTTGATATTTATCTATGTCGCAGTTTTATATTCGATTATATTCTTATATCTAGCTGCAATGTAAAGGTTCCCAAACCAGGAAATTGAGTCTTCTCTCACGAGAGTCAGACCAAAACACTGGTAAAGTACATTTTGATTGATATCGCAAATCCACGTAGTGTCCTAGGATACATGTCTGCTTTCACACTACGTTTTCTTTTAATAAGAAGCGAACCCAAACCTCGTACTCTCAAACTGAGCTATCATAGCTTCGTATCGATTTGCTATGTAATATTTAGTGTTTCTTTTTCAATCGTACTATGAAGTAGGTCTTACACTAAATCCATCACACAGTCACCTCCGTTATAACTAGTGCTAAAAATTCAATTATCATAAAACTTACGTAGAAGATAAATTTCTTAAAAGCATGTCATATCAAAGACAGTTAAATTTATGATGTACTTTAGAAAATACCAAAACCCATATGGTTAAATTTAAGAAGTTTACTAATGATTACCAAATTAATGTAAATGTTTTCTTTAATTCGTCAAAACAAGTTTTCGTTAAGTTAAAAACCTGTTCACATAAATAATTTAAATACTATTGGGGTATTAGACTGCAAATTCCCTTTTTTTATATTCGTAAATGTTACGTCTTAATTGTTACATGCACATATATATAAAAACAATTATACCAAAACCTTATTTTTAGCTCATGGTTTCATTCCATACACCTTTTTTAATTTGAGCAGATGCAGATATTTAATTCGCTATCAATTACCTGTAACAAAAAATGCATTAATGTAATATAAATATTTTTGTTGAATTTTTATGTAAATGAATGTAAATATCCATCCATAAATAGACTATAAAACGAATCTAATTAATTCACACACATACATATTATCAAAAGAGAGTAGCCATTTAATTCGAGACCGTGTTAGTAACACCGATGCAAAAACACACGTCGGTGTGGCAAGATCGAAATCTATTCGAGTGTTGCCAACAGAACGCCACTTGCAATTTTTTTTAAGGCCATTTTCCACGTAAGATGCAATGATAGATAGCAGGTTGGCGTGTGAACAGGGATGCCGCGGCTCCTTAACCGACATGAGGATAAAAGAATCTTGAATTAAATACCTTTGGCACAAAGTAATGATATTACGTGGTGATAATGGCAAGGTAGTTCTTTATAAATATATTATAGACAAAAATCATCAACAGCCTATAGACGTCTGCTACAGGGCATGGCCTCTCCTTATAGTGGGGTGATCATATATTATAGACAGAAAACTATCTATAATTATATAGGGAAGATATTTTCTACGTGAAGAGCATTTAGATATATCCTATACATGCAACCGATCGTAGGTGGAGGCTCTTGTGCAGCAGTGGACATGTGTCTGATTATGATAATCACGAGGATGATGATGCCCGTAAAAAATGCCATAATAATGATACGTTTTAAAGCCTCGCACCGTTCGAGAAAACTTTACCTTGTTTTAGTTATGAATATTTCAGATTTATTTAAGAAAATGTATATAGAAAACTACTGGAACAATTTGCAGTATATTTTAACCGTTTAATAGTTATATTTTTTTATTTTTATACGACGTAGTGAAGAAACTAGTGGAACGTTCATCTGGTAATAGAGATCAACATAATTTAAACCATCTGCATTAAACTTGCTCATCGATTTGAGGTATAAAATGTCAAGTTTAGTTCTCACAGTAATGTTATTGGTTATGACAGCCTTGAAATCGCACATTCATAGGACAGTCTTCTGGCAAAACTTGTTAGTAGTAAAGTAAGTTGATATATATGTAATAATAAAATGGATTTGTGTACCTGGTAAGGATGAAGAGAAGTACTGGATTTAATTTATTATATGTAACGGTGACAATTTCGCTTACATTTTGACAGGTATTTATTAAGGTGCAGCTTTGTGTTCTGGCAGCCCTGTCAGTAAACGGACACCTATCCAGCTCGCCATCGCTCCGAAGCGCTAATACCCCCTCAACTTACTATTTTTATTTTGCCTCCGAAGTTATTATTGAAGCGAAGTATTATAATATCGGTTTATCATCGTCGGACAGACGCTCATTAAATTCTTTTGTGTTAATAACCAAGTGAAGATCCGCGGTTGGAAATCGACCGTTACGACCGCCTTACGCTTCTTCTAGGCGTTAAAAGTAAATTTACCATATTAAAGTAATTCTTACACGAACCGGGTCTCGGTAAACTGTTGTCATAAAACCACTTTTAGTACTAACAAGCGCCCCTTTATGTGCGCAGAATGCTTACATGTTTTGACGTGAGTTTTTATATCTGAATATTAAAGTAAATATTCTCAATTGTAAGCTTGCGAAGATATTTTTAATGACTTCGTAAAGGCATTAAAACCTCGAGACAACAAGCTTGAAAGACGACGCATGATTATTCTTTTTATCCGGGTCTATTATTTAATACTAATACCTAAGACTAGAATGTGCCTGAATAGTCCAAGGACTAATTTTCATGCTTTTATCACTTGTTTTTCTTCACCTTCCACAGTGCTAATTTTGTCGTATTATCTCCTTAACCGGAAGAGCTATAGACTTTTCATTTCGAATTTCTCATGGCTTTATCTAGTACCTCATTTTATACTTAAAGAAATTCGTTATATCATATTTCTTAAAAAAGTATATTAAAAATTTCTCATTATAATGAAAATCGATCAAATATTATGTAAATGAATAAATAAAGTTTCGATAAAGATAAGCATTAACAAGTTTATATCGAGATCGGTAAATGTTTTAGGTTGTACTCGTTATATGAAATGGAGGTATGATACAAGTATATTTATTTGCCTAATTTATATTAACACGGAGGTGAGCTGAGTTTTACAATATCATCGTATGAATAAATAATAAAGACATTTCTCAGGGTATATTGGCGGGGCCCGCTGCACGCATGCACCTCTCAGAGGCTCCACAGTTCCGTCCGTTTGTTTTCTCCGGTGTCAAGTTACACGGGTTTTAAAAAGTTTATGGCGCATAATAAATGTATTTGGCTGCACCGATCTTGTCTCGAGCCACTGGCCCATGACTGTAAGGGTCCGTACACATGAGCGTTCGTTTTTATGACATATTAAAATTAAACTTTTATTCATCATCATCATCATTATTATTATACATAACATTTTTTTTATTCGCCGACATAAATATTATCATTAATATTTACATCATGAACAGCCTTCAGCAGTTGACTGCTTTTCTTATGTTTATAGCCACGCGATTTGATACATGGCTTAAAGCACGTGATATTCATTGATATACTAACTACACATTAATTAAAAATTCATTAGTGCAGACCGGATTTGAAACCGGTACTCTCAGCGTGGAAGGCAGGCGTCTAAACTACTAGGCTATCACGGTTCATCAGTTGACTAAAAGACATAGGTCTCTCCTAAGAAACGCCTTTTAGCCCAATATTCGGATATTAACATTCAGTTCCATTATTCACGATCATAAATCATACTGTAATTTTAGAACTAAAATAAAGTCTGAAATTATCAGATATCTGAATCTGCGAATCGCAGATGTGAGATGTAGTGCATATTATTTTTTTTAATAAGATCTATACAAATTTATGTCTGTATTCATCATTTGTTAAACTGTAGCTTTAATTTGCATTTATGATATGTTTGTTATATTAATGAGATGTGTACAACCTCCACGTTTCGGAGAGAGGCAGTGTATTTATTACATTTTTAATGTTAACGTCAATTTGTATTACAGGAAAGCTGAGTACAATGGTATAATAAAACAGCAAATACAATGTATTTGCTGCAGCGCCGGCTTGCGGTTCCGCTCGTGCAAACCACTTCAGCATTTGTCGTTACGATGCTGTTGATAATGCAACACGATGCCTTGTATTAACTAAATATTATTGTTATAATTTATCGAATGCTTGAGCGTCATTATTACATACAATAGAGCTTTGTTTTAGTTTCGACTTCTTATCACACCGGACGTACAGATAAAGATTTGCCTGGTCCTAAAAATGCGAGTCTGTTACTACGATGTATATGATGTCACTAGGTTTTTTCCGTTGCTTAATGTTCCAAATGAGTATAATACTAAATGTTTTATAGTAAAGGGAACATAAAGATTCAGTGCAATTTAAAGGAAAATACCATTACAAAACTAAGTTGCGAGACAAATTACAAGACAGGAACAAAAATTTTAAAATACTTTCTAAAAATTTATATAGACTATCAGTTCCTGCCTATATGTTAAATATTA
>DWLS01002036.1:0-19273 GCA_018246255.1 Pachliopta kotzebuea
CCGTTATGAATGGGATGCCCCGGATCTGTCAGCGACAGGGCAAAATTAGCATTCTTCTCTTACTTTAGTGAATAGATAAATAATGCTTTTAACTTTGCCATTTACTCTCCCTCCACTCAGGTACTCAGAGAAGAAAAGTTCAAACGCCATTTACTTATTAGCTGGACCTATTGCGGATTGGTAGATATCACATCCTAACGAAAGCTGTTCTTTTCAGAATATGACGGTTTCCTCACGATCATTCATCACGATCGTCAAGTTTGGTACTACTTGGATTTCCTAACAAGTTGAGTTGTCGAGGCTTCATACTCATTTTGCAAGGCATTAATGTTTTAAAATGCTATAAAATTGATATTTAAATAAGTCTGCCGTTCCAATGGAAATGTTATTTCAAATTTAACTCAATGCGACTTTATTGGGAACGAGATTAGATTGTTTGTGATTGGAGTTGGAACCGGACATGACATCTACGGACGGAAGTTGACGCAATTGTGCGGTCAGCACGCAGGTTGTCCCAGTTATAACCTATCGATTGGGGTTGGAAGGGTAAATCTAAGCTTTAAGCTTTGGACGTTTTAGTTAATCTACTGGTGGTAGGTCTCTGTTGCCAGAGAGCTAGGTAGGGGCTACCGTAGCTCTTATTCCAGCCGGTCAATAGAAACGTGCAAACATTACAGAGTTCTGGTTTGATAGATGCTGTATGCTAGTGAGATTACTGGGGTAATGAGACTTAACACTTTGCGTCTCAACGCGACAAGCGCAAGAGGTGCTGTGTATACAACCCTAACTAGCGCCGCGTTGTTTTGGGCAAGCGTAACACGCATCATCAGGGCGATTTGCTCGTCTCGTCGCAAAGACGCATAAAGTAAATAGTTCGGAAGTAATCATATGTTTTAAATATCTCCAGTTTGCTAATAAAGAGATACTAGCTTCTTATTTATTGATAAGAACAGCAAAAGATGAGGAACTGTTTGCTGATGTGCAAAGAAAATAGAAGAAAATAGTGAACAGGCTGTTAATAGCTAAATTGGTTTATCATCGCATACTACGTAACATCAGGTAGAAACGTGGTTAAGTATTAACCGCTTTGGTTTAAAAGAAACAGTCTAAACTCCATTAATAAACGGAGATTAGGCTTGAAGGAGAGACGGCTTAAATATAAGCTAAATCTTCTTCATAAAATTAGATCCTTGCTAGCCATCGCTGCCGGGCTATACATAAAAGATATTGTAACTTAATTAGTTGATTATGTATGTCGAATATATTCGCTATGATAGAAATATAATACTCAGTGGTATATTGTATATTTCTGGTAATGTAATAATTATATCAGAATTGCCGACTCTAATGTAATTATTCCTGTACGCAGTAGCAGATCAAATTTAATGATTATCGACTATCGAATTGAGAGCCTTCTTTTTATCATCCTCATAATTAGCCCGTAGACGTCCACTGCTGGACGTAGGACGTAGTTTTTTTTTGCGACTAGACAAGTAGACGATAGGTACATAAGGTGTTAAGTCTTGTTCCGCCAATAATTTCATTAGGTTACAGCACCCTTTGTACTGGAACACAGTAATGTTTGTACATTACTACTTGTCGGTTGCCATAGGAGCTGAGGAAATACTCACCTAGACGGCCTCCGGCAACAAAGACCTTTTTTTGTCGCGGGGGAAATTTTTAAAAGATATCTTGCTTGTGGGAGAAGTCAGGGTTATGTGGGATTTATACCCACTAAAACCCCTTCGGTGGTCATCTTCAGTGCATTGTGGAAGTCACCGGTGCCTGCAACAGTGATCTATCACCAGTAAATTATTACTCAGTATTATATGAATTTGTACTAATTATATATAAGTGAAGGATGACTATTTATACATGTATTTAAATTATAAAAAATGGAAAAGAAGCAAACGGCAAAACGTTTTTACAATCTCGCGATATAATAATAAAAAAGCTTTAAGATAATTTTTAAAGATGAAATGAGGAAGAGTCCAGTTAGATAAGAGACAGAAATGGCTTCAAATAAAGTGAGCTGCTAATGAATTGCTAAACGCTATTAGGTTAATGGCGAGAGGATCCATCTCATTTCATCCAATAAAACCATTTCGCCGTGTAGACTCAGTCAATCAGAGGTTTGGGCAGCCTCATTAGGGCACGGAGACCGTCGAGATGTCTTTTGAAGGAGGTGGGGCAGGGAGGTGTGAAAAATTTGGATTGTGCGCTTATCGTGCGAATTGTTTTAACATTGAAACGCTTTTTTATCCTGATTCATCAGCTTTTAGATGCGACCTCAAGTGCTAAATATCTAATTATTTTCCTTAATAACATTCTGACTTTGTTGTTTGTAAAGTTGTTTACATAAAAACAAACAAGGCTTATCTTTAAAGAAAACATCAAATTAACGTAGTAACAACAGTGATAAACAGTAATTGGCTGTGGTACTACAGAAATGGGAATAATAGGAAATATTAACCACTGTTTGAAAGCAGAAATGGTTGCTGTGATTTTTTTCGACGGGGCGACTAGATTATCATGGCATTCATCTATTGGTAAGTGATTTTCACTAGCTTACAGCACCCTTCAAACTGGAACACTGTTTGTATTTGTTAATTAGTATTTATCCTTACTTATTAGTATAATGTACTATTTGACGGTAGAAAAAAGAGCTGCGGTATTACCTACCTAGACGGTCTCCGGAAATTTGTTTTAATTTGTTGCTATTTCGCTAGAAACGATTACAATGCAGAAAGAACACGAATAGAAACTGATGAAAGTAAATAAGTATAATAGAAAGAAAGGTAAATACTTTGTGCATTTCGAATAGTTGCCACAATACAGGAAATTGAGGCATTTCGTTGTAAAAACGTGTGCCTAATTTGCATTTCCCCGCTCAAATGGACTACGTGCATTCAAATTCCCTTTGACGTCTGCCGGGGACTTTGGAGCGTTAAATTAACGCTGCCGTTGTTTTTGCCAAAGGCAACAATGTGACTGAAAGGTCTGAACTGCACTTCGCACCAGGCCTCTCCCTCTCCGCGATTAAAGTCCGTTTAAATTACTCGCAGACAAATTTCTTACGCGTTCGGCTAAACTGTTTCATCGGTTTGCATAATTTTCACATTTGAATTCTTAGCTTGGTTGTTTGCTTGATTACGGAACTTGATACGGAAGGAACTTATGTTATTGGAGTAATTACTGTGGTAATTATAACGGAGCAAATCCTCGTCTCAGATAAAACGTATTGTTGGTGCACACGCTCTTTCGACAAACTTTCTATCCATTCAAAGCTACTACAAATATAAATTGTAGATCTCTTTAAATCCCGCTGACACAGAATGAATTGCACGGAAAAAAATGTAAAGCGTCGGTAAAATATCAGTATTTTTACATACGTGCTTTAGGTTTTTTGTGATGAACATAATAAAGCAAGCGTATATATGAGAGGATATTGAATTTTCACGAGCCAATGAAACGGAAACAAAATATATTGAATATGAAGAAAAGGGAATAAAAATGAAGTAAAAACCAAATACGACCAAAAGAAATATTGGATGTAAAATAAAATTGTTGCGGGACCTATGCGACGTAAGTTGTCGTAAAATATTTCGTAACTTTTTGTATTAACGGGTTCAATTTATTATTATCGGTGACATAATATTTAAAATAGGCTTATAACATTTTAATATACGATCCAGCAGATAGATTTCGTTCAGTGAATAGTGATGAAAAGAAAGGATCTTCTTCTTAAAGTGCTTTTTCATGACTGGAGGTTGGCCATTAGATTTGCGATCTTTACAATATAATTTTTTTTTAAAAACTGCAAAATTTGATTACTGTGTTCCGAATTGAAGTACGCTTGTAAAATTACTGGGGTTACGAGAAATAACATCTGGTCTCTCAAGGCAAAGAGCGCAATATAGTGGGTGCTATGTCTATCTTAACCAGCACTATGTTATCGGCAAGCGTATTACTTATTATCAGGTGAACGGCTTGAATGTCTCGTCGCTGTGAGGAATAAAAAAAATTTATTACTAACATTTAAATGGTTAGCCTTTATATAATAACAACTGATCTCTTTTTTATTTATTTATTTTACGAAAAAAAATTTTAATTTTTGCCGCGACTTTTGATGACCTTCATTGACTTTAAAACTAAAACAATTCACGCATATTTCTTATCTGTAATGTATTTAGTGGGATTTAAGATAATGGCATATATTGCTTATCCTCATAAATAACTTTAACTTGTATTTAAACATCATAGATCTAAAATTCTTGAACTTTTCACGCAATTAGCTATGAAAATTGCCGGCTAAAGGAGACATAATTGTAGAAACGCGTCAGATGTTGGCAGAAGCTCAAGGAAGTATGTGAATATGCAGACTGGATTTTAAGTTTTAATTTTCTACACAGTTACCCATCCCCTCAAATTTATGCGAACGATGTAAACTTGCTACATATTTGATGCTTTACGATAATTTTCAACGTTTCTCTTCAGTATGATATAAATGCTTGAAAATTTAATAATTCTTAAAATTTCATCAGAGTCAGAACTCTCGGAACCAGTATCCGTTAACTATTGTATATTTCAAACATTTTATAAGAAAACCATTTAATGATTAATTTCAAAAACAAAATATATTAATTTAATATCAGGAGGCTTGCTATATTTATGACAAAATCTGTATAATATCCCTACGTAAGCTTCAGGATGTTTTATAAAAGTAAAATTATAAAAAGAGTTTTAAAGCTATAAAATTTTAGTCTTATATATATTGCAAGTAAAAATCTTATATCCAAGTATAGTTTAATAACAATATTAAATAGTTATAATAACTACAAGAAAAGACTCACAATAAATTAATATTGGTTTAAAGATTATTGGGAATAGTTATAGTACTACAGATTCGTTTTATTGACCGCGATCAGATTCAACTATTCGTGGACATTATATAGGTACAAATTGGGAATCGTATTTAAGTTTGTTCCATAATAGTAAATCGATTGTCAGTGATGACACAGATATCTCTATAACATCAACTTTTCGATATATTTATTCAAACAAAAGTAATTACTATTCAAACTTGGTGGTGGTTTATCCAATTTTGTATTAATATGAATTCTTTTGTTTAGAAAATTACTTATCGGAGGATGATTTTTTTTTTTCATAAACTAGATTTTAGTAAAATGATAATTTGAGAAATAATAATTAAAAAGAATAGATGCATCAAATTTACTGGAGATAGGTTGGTGTCTATTGCCGAAGATCATTTAGGTTGGAATCACCGCAGCTACTATTTCTACCGCTAAATAGTATTGCACAGTACTATTTGGCTGTATAAATAGGAGCTTACGTTACTAATAGACATTACTGTGTGCCTGTTTGCAGGGTATTGTATGCTAGTAAAATTACTGGGATAACGAGACAAACATTTCACGTCTCAAGTCGACGAGTGTAATGTGAAGCTGTATATACCATCTTGACCAACGCGACGTTGATATGGGTAAGCATATCACTTATCATTAGGTGACAACCATGCTCGTCTCGTCATATAGTCGAATACAAAAATCAGGAACTTAAAAATAATTTATGTAAATCGTACCGCTTGTATTTCGGGTATTAAAAGCTGTAATCCTTCAAAAATGAACATTTCCTTCAACAAATAGCCTAAGATCTGATTACATTAAAAAAACCTCCGGAACTTTGATTCGGAGTAAACAGTGAAAGGGGATTGATATCGGGCGTACATTTACATTTTTTTTTTCCTGGCACGCTGATTTGACGCGGAAACTTTCGCCGCAAATTTGGTAACACAAGAAGGTTGTCTGTTATTTGATATTTGCTCTCGATGTTTTATTACGTTTCCCTAACTCTCTTTTCTTTTGTTATTACTTCTCCGCGGTGCCGCCTCCGCCCTCTGCTGGCGGAAATTTTGCAAACGAGCGATATAACTCGGCTCTGGGGGCGGAACTTGCGTTTACTAAATTATAATGAAACTATCAGTTTTTGTAAAAATAGCACTAACATTTTATACATTCCCTAAATTCTAACCAAATAATACAGAAATAGAAGAAAATCAAAATTTTGGTAGAAATTTACCTTTTCTAAATCTGTCTTCATTATTTACATATAATTATTAACGAGATCCGTGGTGAAATAACTAACAGTTTAGAAAATAAGTTTTTCTTGTTCTATTCGGAAGTCACAGATTGAGGAGTTTACTTGGTGATAGGTTTTTAGACCCTACTCAATTACCACCATTGTATTTTAAGTCTGCCATCATGAATAAGAGCGTACCAATTCCCTTTTTAAGGTCGGCAACGCAGTCACAACTCTCGTTACCCCAGTAATTTCACTGGGATTCAGCACCATTCAAATCAGAACACAGTAATTTTTCACATTACTATTTAGCGGTAGATTTTGAAGCTACGGTACCTACTTAGATGGTCTCCAGCAACAGGATATACCCTCAGTGGTGACGGCTGCGGAAACGGCTCGATTTCTTCTACTATTGAGGGAGGCCTATGTCCAGCAGTGGTTGTCAATCGACTGATGATGATAAATCTATTCTCATTATCGTATAAATCTGCTTAGATATTTTGATGAGAAATCTTAAAGACTAGTTTTCTTTAAAATTTCCTTCCCCTTTTTTAAATCTAGGAAAGATTAAGTCTTAAGTTATCTTTACTACGTTCATATAGTGTATAAGCCTGACCGTTACGTTTCCTTTACGTGGTACGAGGCTTGTAATGTGTTCTTATTGAAACATGTAAGCGACTTATGGAAGAGTTCGTACGGCGCAGTACAAATTGAAAGTCGATATACAAAGTGCAGATACGTTTCCCCTGCTCTATTATTAACTATAAATTGTTCTTTTTACTGCAGAAAATAAACACTGCAACTTACTCATATATTTTTGTAGTAGCAGACACTGTACTATCTATTTTTTCATATCTTATATGTGTTGGAAGATTGTAAGGAACCGTAAAGTATGAAACGTAGGATTGGTTGCGCCGGAAATCTTTTGGGGAATCCTATGTTCAACTGCGGATAGTGATAGGCTGGTGATGATGAATGGTGATAATGAAAACCTTGAATGTTTCTCATACATATTCAAACATATTTTAGCTATATGCTGATGAAACTCCTGGGGGTAACTTTCTACGTGAGTAAGACTAAAGCCAACTTCACCTGCTCGCGGTACACCCTGCTGCAACAAACGAGGCTCCGGTTCCCTACTAATACACTTTGGGCTAGGTAGATATCCCAAATTCTCTCATTATTAAGGAAGGCTTAAGTGCATCAGCGGACTTCTGTCGATTGATGACGATGATGAAACTCCAAACAAAATTGCTTTACTTAAATTTGTCCTCTTGATTTTCTTCAATTAATATATAGATGGACAAAGATTTAAAAATTTTTGATTCAGTTAAGTTTTAAAAATAATAATAAAAAGGTTGTTACTTTGTAACATTTAATATGTGTTGCTTTGTTTATTATTTTTTAATATTTGTAAATTTGTTATGTGTATACGTCGAGGAATTGCTGGGGCAAGGAAATTTTAAATCTCAAATCTTTAGGTAACTATATGTAATAAGTAAGTAAATTATATATAAAAAACTATGTATAAATCTGTGCTTACGGTTAAACCCGCTGCCTCAAACGGTTTTCTAAATGTCTTTAGAGACCGATGGGACTCACCCTTGCTACGTCATTGGGTGAAACTCAACACTGGACATTGACTTGTATATAGTAACCTAGTTTTTAAGTTACATCGTTACTAGCACGATGTTTAATTGAAATTATGAAATTGAAAACTTAATTTCAGCTTTTTTTGTACATCTACAGGGTTAGTAACAATGTAAATTCTAACTGTTCTCTGGGTTAGCATTAATTCATTACTAATGAATTACCACTATCAATAACCTGCTCTTACCGTCGCGTTGTTGTATTATATAAAAGACAGTCAGCTGCCTTCACGTCACGTCAACCTTCGTCTATTTACCGTCAGGCTGCTGTTTTGTTTAACGGAACGTTTCCACAGAGATCGGTATCTATAGTTTCATATTCGCGTAAATTTTCATTTCGGCTTACACGAATACCAAATAAGGGTCCCCACCGGCCCACCAGCCCCACCGGATCCGAATTTACATAATGTACTCCGATTGAACTTTGCCCTAAGAGTCTGCGTACGGTTCGATTATGCAAATTATTAAACAACCTCTGTCTCTGGTAATGGTTCCGCCTTCTTGTTGTGCGTTCCCGGCTTTGGTACACTTGAATTTGTTAGCTTATTTCACTACATGGCATATTCACTGGTGTTAAATCTCTACTGCCGGAGACTTTCTAGGTACCGCAGCTCCTATTTCTACCGACAAATATTAATATGCAAACATTACTCAGTTCTGGTTTGAAGGTCGTTGTGAGCTAGGAAAAATACTAGGATAACCTTTATATCAAATATCTGAAGGTGTTTAGGACAATTTGTTGCTGTATATACTATGTTAATTAGTATGACGTTAACAAGCGTATCACTTAATATCAGGTGAACGCTATGCTCATTTTGTAGCAGTAAATGTTTTATATATCTCATCTTTATATGATTAGCACTATTGTTTCTTTGGTAACTTATCACTAAAATATTAATCCAAGAGATATATTAACATGCTTATATATATAGATATATATGTAATGGTAAGTGGGAACGTTGTGTGCTAGGTCTGTTGTTTCTGTAACCTTAGATTTTTATAATATCTAAATAAAGATTGTTTACGGGGTTGATCTTGTATACGGTGCTGCAGTGGGTTTACTCGATACCAGTTGACGTCAGATCCAGGGGGGAGAGGGAAAAGGAGCGTGGGCTCCGTGACGTGAACCAGGATCGGATGCGACACGAGTGCCTCCGATATCAGAATTTATTTGACGTCAACCCAACAGCCGTCGAGTGATGCAGACGACGGACTCTCTTTGATATTCTTCCCGATACACCTTACTCTTTCTGATATAAATTAAACGTAGACATAGTATATATATGTATATTATTATGAACATAACAATTTGACAAGTGGTTTTTCGATTTTCTTGTTGTCTTTCATTCAGTTCATTTTCCCACTTTCTGAATCTTTCCCATTGCTTTCAGTCGAATAGATACTGCTTTTTGCGTCACATTTAATTGTTCCACGAGTTCTTATTGAGTCTGAGTATCGTCTTCATCCAATAAGGCTTGCAAGTCCTTGTCTTCAAACTTTTTCGGTGTTTTCCCATGCTCCTCGTTTCTCACGTCAAAATCACCACTTTTAAATTTTTTAAACCACTCAAAGCATTGAGTTTTGCCAAGAGCATGTTCACCGTATGCTTCGACAAGCATTCTATGCGATTCTGCAGCAGTTTTCTTCAAATGATAGCAGAAAACCAATGCTGTCCGCAAATCATAGTTCGTAGGCACAAAACTTGACATGTTTGAGGTTATAGAAAAATATACCGGTGCATGAAACTTAGGTTATTGTGTGTTGAGAAACTTCGTCAGCTGTTTGAGGAAGAAGATGACACTACAGAAGCGGTCTTACGGTCTTTAAACTGACAGCGAGCACCATCTATAGGGAAATTCCGGTTTCATACTTCTATACCTGGTATTAATTCAAAAAACATAATATCAACATTACTGTTTTATAGTATAAAAATAGGAACTAAATAGTGTAAAATAATTGAAAATTACCTCTCTGTATAATTCTCACTCTGTATAAATTATAGAGACTAATTTTCAATTATTAGATACCTATACTTTTTAAAAAGCACTTATAGAAGAAAATACATTATAAACAATTTTTTAAATTTTTTAATTAATGTAAATTAATAAAGCTGAGATTTCTTTTGATTCCTTATAGAAAATAAACTAATAATACAAGTTATGGAAGTAGATGTGTCACCAGTGCAAAATAATACGTATCCTGCCTTCTGGAGCTTACTGGCAGAAGCGTATGAATTAGAAACAAGCCTTACGGCAACGGCGTCCTAATTACCTTACTTACTCTGCTTTTCTATGGAAAAATCTGTTTAAAAAAAAGAGTCATGCTAATGTAATTAATTGTTGTCAACCCCGAATGCCTGTAAATTAGGTGTAATTTTTTTTACGTGACTGTAAATGTATATACAATTAATTACTATTAAGAGATGATAAATAAAAATCACTAAAAAGTAATTATAAAACCTGCTATTGAAAATACCTGATAGTAAATGATATACTTGCCCTATAACAACGTGGCGCTGATTAAGATAGTATACACAGCACCACATTGCGCTCGTCGCTTAAGACGTAAGGTGTTAAGTCTCTTTAGCCCCTAATTTTACTAGCATACAGCACCCTTCAAACCGAGTCTTAGTAATGTTTACGCACTACTGTTTGAAGGTAGAAATAGGAGCTGCGGTGGTACCTACCTAGACGGTCTCCGGCAAAAAATCCCTACCACCAGTTCGGGGTACCAATGTTTCTGAATTATGAATAAGTTCATTTCAGATAAAAAAAAATCTGTGGTTCCTGCCATACGATTTAAAATGAATATAACCTTTACGTAAGTTAGCTAAACTTTTAATTTGTTTTCATAAAGGTACAGAAATACAAGTTGACAAGAGTGGTTAAAAGCAAGCAAAAAATTAAGGTGGAAAAATAGTAAACTTCATTGGAAGCGACACTGTGCTCTGAAATGAAGTAAATTCAATAATTCTTTCACCCCCAACGTCATCGCTTATGGAGAGTGAAAAGCAAAATGGAGAAAAATGTCTCTAATTCAGTTTCCTTGCCGATAAAAGTTTTTTCACTGTTTTAGGTCAAATGTTATATATAAAATAGGTGAAACTAAATTTTCTTTGTATTTTTATTTTGAAATTTTAAACTAAATTAATTATTGATCACAAAAATACCGATGTCACTTTTTTACCGTTTAGCTAAAAATTTACTTGGACTTTGGACATAAATTTTTTATTAATTTAACCCTTCCACCCCACTTCTAAAGTGTATATATTTGTTATGTGAAATTTAATACAAAAGATGTTATTAAGTTGTTTACGCTGTGTAATTTCGACTAAGTTAATTACTTTGGAATATTTTCTATTCGAAGCTTTGTAACATTTTCTTTCATCTTAAAACGCAATTAATCTTATATTGATATTATTAAATAATAGTTTATATAAATAATAAAGAAAGGGATAAAAATTACATACATAAAATCATGGAAGTGTTTAATTGTATGACACTTTGTGTTAACTTACATTCCTAATGTACGGCGTAACTTAAAAAAGGCAACCGATTTTCTGTTTTATTTGAAAAAAAAAACACATGTAAAAAATAGCTGCTTTTGTGTTATATAAAGTAACTATTAAGAGTATTATATTAGCAACATTAAAATAAGCTATATTTATAGGTAAATTGGATAATTTAATGACTGTAAAATAACATAAATAGTTCTTTAAAAATTAGCCAAGAAATATTTGTGTGGGCATAAATTTTATAACATTTTTGATTTTTGATTATTTCTCCAAAGAATAAAATAAAATCACTGAAAAGAAATAAAACATTGTAAAAATTTAAGGTAGACACACAGGCAGCACGCAAAAACTTTACAAAGAATTTATAACCCAGTATTAAAACATGTAGTAAGAATACTTACATGTAATTTCTCGCTCTTAATATTAGTTATATATATTTGTACCTAAAGCGAAAAACTGGCAACACTCAAGATAGGTGGCAGTACTGTAAAAAAATTATTAATAAAAGCCCTTATGTTGCCATTCCTTTTTTGCTAACTGTCGATGAGAGCACGGCACTTGTAAGTTAGTGTTGTGCAATTGAAGTGTTGCCTGTGTTTATAAAATACTAGATGTATTGAATTATTTTATTATAACCAATAATATACTGTTGATGATTTAGCACTGTGATATAGTAAATATTTAAATTTTTGTATATAATGTAATTAAAAAGTACCCCTGAGTTTCTTACGTACTGGTAAGAAACTCTCATTTCCAAGAAAACCTAGTTTAAAGGAATAAAACGCTAAAATTTTATTTTTTACTTAGGTTTCTTTCATGGAACCAATTATTTATAGTTGTATTATTTTTTCAGCGTAAATCTAAAGCTCTTTTCTTTAAGTTTTAAAAATATACATTTTGTTTGTATTATAAAGTGATAGAGAAAGAAGACAATATGAAGAGTATAATACTTCATCATCGTTTATGTACAGTATATATTTCGGAAACTACCAATTATATTAAACAAAATACCTGGATCGTGGTAAATCATGTTTTTTTCAGATGGTTTTTGGTTCTAATATGTGTTAGAGTTCGTTTAATTTTTTATAACTTAGAATGTTGGCTATACTAAGTAAGAACATAACTTACAAGTACAATAAAAAAAATATTAACACTTCAATGAATCATTTGCAATCGTGATAATACTGAAATTGTTGTAGCTTAATACGGGAACCTAGACACAAGGCAAATCTAATATGTTGAAAATCTACCTAGACTTTCTACTATGCCTGAGTGAATTAAAAGTGATTCCCTAAGATAATTTCTCTCAGGAATAAATTTTACGTTGCCTTTTACGCTCCCTTAATCTTTGTTAGCTCTTCAACAGTTTCAATAATTTTAATTAACCTATAATTCTCAGTATTTGTTCAGGTGAAGTGTTGTTCATGAAACTTTAAATAAGTAGATTAGTTTCGATTACTAAAGTAACAAAATGTATATTTCTTTATAGTTAATTATTCGATGTAAAAAATTAACGTGATAATTACCAACACCTTTTGTAGAAGATCTTGATATTTTGTAGTAACCCGTATTTTTAAAATGTCTCTTAGTATTGTTCTGATTTTAATCTACAGACAGTCCGCATCTAACATTCTCAAATCACAATAAAGTGTTACTTGGTCCCTCGCTATCGCGTCGGAGATGAGAGATGAGAGAACAAAAAACGAGATACAAAGACTTTCCATTATCTGTTAATGTGTAGAATCTTACGTATTCAACAGAGAATATAGTGTTATTTTTTAAATTTATACATTGGTGTTAGTTATCATCCTTACAGAAATTTATTATTACAATATTTTCTCGACTCTAGAGCAAACACAAAATTATTTTAATCACAGCAATTACTCCGAAGCCCGTCCGACGGGAGTCGTTTTCAGCTAGCAACTGCCAATTAACGAAAGAAATAAATACAATAGTCTAATTTGATGCCCTATAAACACATTTAAATAATTTCAAAACAAAACTATTCTTCAAAAATATTACATCAATTGATAAGTTATAAGCAATTAAAAATATTTTACTAACAAGTTTCCCAAAGTCACCATCTAGCAGTAAACTCTTGAATATGTCAACCTTGATACTCGAATTCAAAAGGGCCGCAGCTAAATGACTTTGGGACAATATGCTTTCTGAAACTTAGCAATATAACCAACGACTAAACAAAACAAAAGCATCATTAATCACTGCTTAACCCTTTCCTCAAATGTCGCTTGTAACATAACAACTTGTGAAACTATTTCATTAACCGACGAAAAGGAAAAGGTTTACCATTTTGACATGTATACAATATTTTATTCTGTTTTATATACACTGTGAATTTTATTATCTGCAATACCTGCTTCCTTTCTTTTTAATGCAAAGTTTATTTTAAGTTCTGTTAGAAATAATAGGTAGCATCGTCATCATCATTAGTCCACAAAAAACAACAGCCTAGATCGGATAGTTACTCTTATTAACAGCGATTGTATTACCGAATGGGTTTTAATAAATAAAAATTGATTAACATTCCCTTCTTTCTTTTCAATACCAAAAATGTTGTACGTAAACCCAAAAATATTCCAAAAATGGCGGTAAATTCCAATTAGTATGTAATCCCAGCTATTCGTTCATGTAATAATCGAACTTTATCATCGCGCATTTTATACCCGAAGTCGGGAAATACATGATCACGGGAATTTAATCAACGAAGCTGTTGAAATATATAAAATAAATAATAAAACGACACATTTTCTAAAGAAATATGTATTAAATGAGACTTTTCTATTAATAACACCTTTCGGTTACAGAAAAACTCCAAAACACAGTGCGGGTCCACCTATACATTACATGATTTAAAACATTTTACTTGAGCAACAGATGTTGTTAATGCTCCAAGTTAACTAATAAATCACACCCTTTTATTGTTTAGTAGCTGTTGACTACGTATGGGTCAGTAGTTTGGACCTTTCAACTATGTCATTACTATAGTAAAAGGTACTATAACTTTTGTTCTATTGTGCAATAAGGAAATAGGCAAAGGTAAGTTTGCTTTATGTAACGTCTGCTATACCTTGATTTCACTTAATTATTTTAATATATATTTCAATAACATTAAAGATGAAATGGCACGACTCAGTTTAACGGTTCCCTGACTCACTTTTTGTTCTCGCAATCACTAACAATAGTTCGTTTACGTAATATCAAGTAAAATCGTTATATCTACGATAAAAAGGACGAGCATTGTTGTTCCTGTATAATTTCCTCACATGAAATAAAAGGGTGTTAACCTGATAGCAATACATCCTGCCTACAGTAATTTGCATAATGACTTTGGACTACACAGCGTTTTCCAAACCAAAAACAACACAAGCACTGAATACAAGTAGAAATTTATCTGAATAGTCTTCTATCAAAGTATAAGCTTACTTTGAATACAGTATAAGTACACTATTTGTATAGTTCAAAATAATTTGCCTTAACACTAGAACTTATAATCTTTTACGCAAGTCAGAAACTAAGCTAAGGTAATATAATAGTCATGTCTATTTAAACATAATTATTGTTTATATCGATAGTGTCAATAAAATATTTGTGTATTATGTGCAGTGTCCGTAAAGTTTTATTTAATAATAGAAGAAGCAATTTGGACATTTTAATGTTTTACAAAAGCTAAAAAAGTTCCAGTATCTGTATTTTTTTATTGTTCTTTTGATACACGCCGAAACAATTGTACAACATCATCATAATATAAATTAATTGTTACAAACAAACTGAATGATTGCGAAGATTGCAGTTGCGTAAACATTGCAGTATTATTATTTACGTTGCACGAAGCTGCATTGTTCGTTAAAATTAACCTGATTCTCATAATTTGAAGCTTCTATTGACTTTTATGTTTTACTTGAAAATAAACCAAACGTTGCTGTTGTTTATTAATTTAATGTAATGAAAGAATAACCAAAAGTAATAAGTGCAGAGAGAGATTCATTTAAACACAAAAGAATAAATTAGTAAATTATAACTTGTATGACTAATATTTTATCTATGGCTACACAGTTTATAATACGTACGTAGGACTCAAGTTAAAAGAACTTTTACCTTAGCTATCCTAGTTTTTTTCTTATAAGAAACGACAAGATGAGCAAGGCTTTCACCTGATGGTAAGTGAGAAGCTTGCCGTAACAATGCGGCGCTAGTTAAAATAGAATACAGACCATCACAGCAACTCGTCGCCTTGAGACATAGAGTATAAAACTCGTTATCCCAGTAATTTCACTAGCTTAGATCGCTATTCAAGGGGAACAGACGAAAGTTTCCACACTAACTATATGGTCTCCATTAATAGAGACCTACTATTCGTAAAGTGAAGCGATCGTTCATGACCTGACATGATCAGATCATGATGATTCATGATCAGACCCATCGGAGATTCATGCAAAGGAGTCACTCCAAGTGGGCTCAATGAACTCTGCGGATACCAGTAAGTAGATTCTGCAGATTTCTTCAACCGTGGTCACGGGTGAAACGATAGTTGAGACTCAGATTCTTTTCCTATTCTCTGCAATTAAGCGATGTCGCTCCGTAGACACAAGAAAGAAGATAAAAGGTGAATCTCCACTGAAAAGGGATCTTGAATGATATTGACGTGGCCCCGCTATGTTAGTTAATATGTTCCCGTGGGTCAAATATACAGGGGCGAAAATTCAACTATGTCAAAACGCCCATTTAAATTTTAATAATATTGGTACGAATATGTATCAAATAGTTTCTTTTACAATATTCTTTTATATTAAATGTTCCAAAAAAATCAACCTTAGTTAAACATGAGCAAATTTATCAGTTAATTGAATGTTAATATTGTTACTATTTTCTTCCGTTTACTTACATGCAAAAAATATGTCTGACGCAGTTATTTTTCTATCAACCAAGCAATTTTTATCCTCGGCACCCTTTTGCAAGAATTCTCCTATTATCCTTTTTTCTGCAAGGATACATCTGACAATTGTTTCATTTAAATAAAAACCGCTCTCCTCAAGAGGTTACGATACTTTCTTTGATTCGACTACCGATCAAGAAGACGGTAGTTTTATTTAGATTTTTATAAAAAAAAATTTAAGAGTTTTTCGTTAAGTTTTTCTTCTCATATAAAGCGTGTCGTGTGAACTCTCTAAGGATTTTCCAACGCATTCTATTCAAACTTAAAATGCTAAAAAATATAGCATATGTACACATGAAATGTATTTATTTACATTAATATTTAATACTTATATACCTACGTACAAACAACACTTCATTTCCAATTATAAATTAGAAGTAAAATAAGGGTTGTCCTCTACTAAAAATAGATAATTTTCTGTATATCGTCTAAAAGTAAAGTCTATATACAAACAAAAATTGTTTATTAAGTGTCATAGCCAATTTATTCTGGTCTGGCTAACGAAAGCCAACACTTCTTCCGTCTGTAAAGCGTTGCGCAAATATTAAAAAGTATCATTTTACTAATACAAATATCTATGTTTACTTTATTACGCCGCTACACTGTCATATATAACAGAATTGTAGCGCTCCATTTCAAACTATAAATGAGTGAAAATAGAAAACTGGTACCAACACTCGTATAGGTCAGGGATATTTATCTTTAACGAGAAATTCTGACAATATATTGGAAGCTGAGGCAACTAACTTTGTCAGAGCTTTCGAAGACAATTTCCTCCGTACGCTCCCTCAGTAATGTAATTACGACTTTTATACTTACTTCAGCAAATTTAAGTTAAAGATATGTTATTGAGACGTTTAAGGAAAAATCGATCCATCTTAGTTTAATGAAAAAATTAACCAATACATCTGCGAAATTTTATATGAGAATTCTTACCAAAGGTTTGAATCCAATTCCTGTTTTTCATCGTAAAGACAATGTCGACCCTTGTCAACATGGCAGACGCGAACTAAAATGAATGTATTGTTTACCTTTACGAAGAATGATATAATTTTATACAACAATACATGATACTGTTTAATGCTTTTTAAAACGATATAATCTGATGACAATTGGGGATTGGAATGTACATGAATATTTACACTATCAATTAACGTATTCGAAATCATTTAAAATAAAAAGTAAAAATTTACAACAAAATCTGTCATGTGTAATATATATGTGTAAATTAATACATACAGTACACATCAACTTTATTCACTACGTTCAACCTAACCTAAAACAAAATTTTCTATATAATTTATCATCATCGTTAGCATGAATTTCTCCTCTACGTTCTTCTACTATCTTCGAAATCGTATAATACCAAAAACGGTCAAACATATACACATATGTGTATGTACAGGTTTTGTTATGGTAGATGATAAGATAGCATAAGTATTAAATGATGTAAATATAAGTTAAAAAACCGCTGAACAAAAATATCAAGGAAAAGCAGCAAAAAAAAAATACAAAAAACGACTGAATTTCAATTACAATGTTTTGATGAATATTATTCATTTAAAAATACTACATTTTATGGATTATATCTCGTTTGTATAAATATTTTATTACCCGGTCATTCAAGAGTTTCGCAGCGATCATTGTTACGTGAGAACAGCGATAGAAAATATCCCAGCGTCATTTCAAATAATACTTATATAAATAATAAAAAAAAGTTTATTTGTAATATACCGAAAAGTACAAACCTAACAATTTTTACAATTAACAAATAATTTTACAAAAGGTAAAATTTGTGAAAAACATATTTAGTTGGAACGTACAAACAATTTTATGGCGCCATTATTCTGTGATATATAATAATATAATTATTTTATCAGTAATTTTATAATGTACGATGTTAGTTTAATAATAGATGTTATGTACAATACTAATGTGAATAATAAAAATAAGTTTTTTTTTAATTTTTTTAGCTTACCGCTACTATTAGCAAGTAATTAAAGGAGTTAATTTATGAGACACGCGCATTTTCAAATAGCAACTTTGTACGTACAGAGGCAGAAAGAAGCCTTTGTGCTACAAATTGAATTATTATTCTAACTAGCAAGTGTAATACCATCTGATGAAAATGTACGTGCTTCTTAATTTTCTCTGCACAATATTATTACGCTATAATATTAAATATTCCCTATGAATTATAATCCAACCTGAATTATCGTTCCTCATATAAATAATAACATACAACTGTTAATAATTTTTTTTAGTATCTCTAAAATATTAAATGAGAGGAGTAAATAGCAATATAATGAAAAAAAGTAATTTATGTACACAAAGTAATAATATACACATATATATTATGACGACAAATTCTTACACAGAATTTCTTTAAACTGCTGTAAATAAATGTTTTCTGTAAAATTTATAAAAAACTATAAAATATTAAAACAATACTGTTAATATTTTCCAACATCCATGTAAAATAATTATAAATAAGTAACAAGTCGATATCCTTCTCCTTAAAGTAAGAAATTGAACAAAATATTGTAATTCATTGCAGAACTATTTCAATAAGTTTCACATTGACATTATCACCTTTCACGTCGATATGAAAAGGCAGCATTTCCGGTACCGTACCGCAAAGTGATTTGAGTTCTTAGAACTTGAGTAATCGATTTCCAGCACAAGTACAGACACGTCTTTTTTGGAATGGATCGACCATCTCCGGAGCATTCGGACTAGACCGGATGGACGCGCCGCACTACAAGCTCAGAAGCTTTCTAAATTGTAATAAATCTTACAGACTATCGACAAAGTTGTCTATTTGTTTCTTTAACCCTTAATAGCCTGATTAACAAAAATGATTTTACTGTATTTGCTTGAGGGTCTAGATGAAGTAAGAAAGTAATTCCAATACCAATCTATGCAGAAAAATAATGACACGGTTCAAAAAGTTTTTATATCTAAAGAATTAGTAGGTAGATTTTATGTAGGGCGGAATGCCTGAAGTATCAAAATTGATACTCACAAAAATACCACGTTTCTTCAAGTAAAACATGC
>DWLS01002037.1:0-19272 GCA_018246255.1 Pachliopta kotzebuea
AAGGTGCATAATACTTTCTTCAATGTTAGGATCACAAGCACAAAACGGTACGTCTTTGCGTTTAAATTTGTGTAGATATTGGCCAAAGCCTCCGTGTCCAGTTAAAGCCTGAGGAAGATTGGTTACCTGTGAGTACGTGGACCCGTGCTGTGGCCGATAACGCGTTATCTGGCACACACTGATATGAACCAGCATCGGACGTGCGGGCAGCTTGTATGAGCAGCCTGCTGCTGCTGTGGATTCCTTTCTCAGTCACTAACGAGATACCTCCGCGCGTCGAGTCGAAGTTTATTGTCTGCGTAAAACTTAATACTTAAAAAAAATGTAAAATGAAATAGTTTTCTACCCTTATCCGATAGTAATGAGTGTAAGGGGCCTCATACAACTACTCACGGGACCCAAGCCAACCTAATCTGCTTGTGATGCAACCTGCTAATCAAGAAACGAGACTCTGGCTTCACTCCGACCTACATTTGGCCAGCGTGGTACAAGATGGCACAAATCTCTTCATTATTGGCGATAGGCTATGTCTAGCAGTGGACTTGAATCAGCTGATGATGATGATACGATAGTGAATTATGTTAACTTTGATAAGCATTAAGTATTAGTAACTGCTGCTTAATGAGGTATCTTTACCGTTATTTATTACCCTTAAGACCTTTATTAAAATACATTTGTACTTATTTATGTATATACATAAATACGTATAGGCGACGAGACGAGTAAAGCGATTACAGTGTAAGTGATACACTTGTGCATTACCAATTGTGCAGTTTAAAACGGTATACACTGCATCACATTGAGCTCGTCGCCGTGAGACATAATGTGTTAAGTCTCGTTACCCCAGTAATTTTTGTAGCTACAACACCATTAGAACTTGAATACAGTACTGTTTGTCCCCTGCAAAAGAAATTGCGATGATACTTATATTGACTGTCTCCGGCAATAGAAACCTATCACCAGTACTATGTAATAAACATAATAAGATAAAATTTTTCTTTAAGAAATAATAATTATGTTATCTCTCAATACTAAGTAATTGAATAATGTTTACAATAAAGTAAAACGTGTTTGCGGCATGTAGAATTGTTATACTATAATAGATATGTCCAATTAAGTTACACTACCTTCCCCCTATGTGTCCAATTAATAGTATTAGGCGGTTCCGGCGTGTGCCGGACAATACAGGTTAAGTTTATTGTGGATCCAGCGTAGATAAACAGATCTGAACCGCCCAAAATTTCCGTTTCCGGTTCTGTAATGTATTAAATGTATGAATAGATAAGAATTATAATTCATAGCTACCATCTGATAACACAGTATACATAAATAAATGTTTGTATACCCGAAGCCCGGGCTAAGTAAAACCTTGGGAGATGGCTATGTTCAACAGTGGACTGCTGCGAGCTGATGATGATAGTAGTCATTTAAATATATCTATATATATCAAATAAATAATTACATATATAGTTATTTTAAAAAATCAATACAGGGAAACTGTGAAGTTAGAAGACGAGAATGATTAGTTTGCTGTATTTACTTTTAACTTTACTGTTAAATTCGACACAGTTGCTCTGGTAATGATTTTGGATAAGATTATTTATATGTTAGAAATAATTAATATTTGTTGTTTTTTCATATTATTATTTAAATATGTTTGTATTGTTATATTGTTTATAATTCGTTTGTTTTGTTACTGGATTACGTTTACATGTTCTATCCGTATAGTATGCACTTTCCTTTCCACGCCAAGGTTTGTTGAAAGAAAACTGTATTAAAATTAACCTCTGCCTTTGTACATATATTTTATTAAATTGCGATATTTTTCATAATATGTATACAAATATAAATATAATTAATTAAAAAAAATATGTGAATTGATCATAGAATTGTACTCAAGCTTGCTCTTTAAAATATATTTTTCTGTAATATGTTCGTTACTTTAAAAAATACTTACCGACTATTTTGAGATACACAGCATGCCCTATAGGCGGTGTGGTGGATATTTGACATTCGTATTGTCCGGAGTCACGGCGCTGGGGGCTCCTTATGCGAAGAGCCCATTCTTCAGAGCGAGGCTTGTGCTGAGCTTCGAAACGCTGATCGGATGTATAAGTATACCGACCCACCGTCAGCAGGTGTATATCACGATGACGCACCCACGAAACCTGTCACAACAATTCTTTAATATGATGAAGCAACAACAAGACGTTCACCAGTCTACAACAAATGTGGTGCTAGTTGGAATATTAGCAAAGTACCAGATTATTCATTGTACATTAAATATATCAAAAATTCCAATATATCAAAGCATTGCGCAAAAATATCTTGTATAATGTTCACTAATCCTTCGTAATCTTGACTGTTAAAAACCTGAAATAAAGACTTATAATATCAAACCTTGACTACGATTCTGTCTAGATTTTCTGGTGAAATTCTCTGTAAAGGTAAAGCTTATTATGCCTATTAAAATCCAATTGACTCTTCTCTCGAAAGATCTAAGTAGTACTTGGATAGGAACACAGAAGCCGAAAAGCTGTTCCTATTGAGAATGATGTCTAAAGTTCATTGACAGAATATTATAAATTTTATGACGTCATTGTAGTTGATTTAAGAATAAGTTTGCAGGTCCGTAACAAGTGCTATAATTATCTAGATATAAGTAAGAGGGTCATAATAAAAGGTAATATTAAAAAAATAAGAAGTTAATATCCATTTTGAGCAAATACGCTGTGTTATAAAAAGTTGTAGCAACTCTAACGTCAAAATACTGATGTGTACTCGTAACTAGTATTCTCTGTAGACTAGGGCAGTAAATTGTGTTTTACAACTTTTACGAGGCAACCACAGTTGTGCTCGTGTTCTAGATATTTGATTTTGTGTGAGAGATAGAGAGTTGAACGATTTAGAAAATATATACTACATATTACAATAACGTTTACTGGTGGTAGGTCTCTGTTTGTGTTTGTATTGAGACCGTTTAGGAAGGTAACACAGCGCCTATTTCTACCAAAAAGCAAATATTACTGTGTTTCGGTTTGAAGGGTAAGCTAGTAAAATTACTGGGGTAACGAAACGTAACATCTTAAGGCGACGAGCACAAAATGGTGAAGTATATATCTTAATTATTACCAATACATTTTTTGGACACTACAGTAGTAATGTAGTAAAATTAAACAGAGGTGATAAATTATCACTAATTATTCCTCACCCTATTGAAGTAGCAAAGTAATAAATACTAAAATTGGTACATTACTTTGTATTTTATGGTTATAAGGGCACTAAGTGTACAATGGTAGTAATACAAAGGTAGTCACCGGCGTTACGGCGACAGTTTTGTTTGCTTACGCTTTCTATAAAAAATAATAAGAGATATTTTTGAACATGACCACACTGGAGTATTTGTTAATAGCCTTTATTTTAATGTTTAAATAAACATAGTTTTTATACTACATTATCTATACATTAAAAAATATAACATTGGTGTATGTACAGTAGCATGAAACGAAATATCAACTAAAGAAGTGACGTCACAGATTAAATATAATATAGTGAAATAGAGCAACAGTTTTTTTTAATACTGAAGAAATAATGTATCTAGAATTCCAAAAAAATAACCAGAGTAACTATTGTTGTTTATTTATATTTGCTAAGAAGAATCATATTTTTAGTGTACATGAGTTCCAATGTTGGTTATATATAAAAACATAGTTTCAATAAGTAGTGTTGATGAAGATAAAGTTAAAAAAACAATGTAGCGAAAGGTTTTTGAAAAAATGTTCATATATTAATTTTATTATGGTAAGTGTCCCTCTAAAAGAGTTGTAATAGGGTCCCGCAAAAATTCACGGGACTCAATCCAACTTCACCTCCTCGCGGTGCAACCTGGTAGTTAACAAACGATGCTCTGGCTTTGCATCAACGTGCATTGGGCTATCTTGGGGGAAGATGGCCCAAATCCCCTCTTTTATAAGGGGAGACCTATGTCGAGCAGTGACTGATAGTGGTACCCTCTCAAAATAATATTCCGCTAGATTAGATGATATTCCGACTATATTACGTCGTCTTAAGACTTGTTAGTTTTCGTTTCTCTAGTAATTATACAAGCTACCCTTCAAACCAAAAACACAGTTTAGCGGTAAAAATAAAAGCAGAGATACCAGGAGGTTCTCGTCAACAAAGACCTACTACTAGTAAATACTAATTCTAGATTAACACTAGTAAAACAAAGTATATCTATAACTGTAAACAAAGAAAGAGTTAAGAGAAATAGGATTAAATTTGTTACGGACTGATTTGGCTGAAACTTGATTCAGTATTTGTGTAATTTAACTTAAAATTATCATCATCTGCTGGACAAAGGCCTCTTGTGTTATACATAACAGGATCTGGTGGTGTTTTAATTTAGTGACTTCCAGCGACCCTTTCACGTCTCTCCACCTTGTTACAAAGTTACTACAAAATTATCTTACTCTATTGATATTTTTTTTATGAATTATGTTATTATATGTTAAAAATATAAATATTTACGATACTAACAAAAATAACAGTAAAGGAAAGAAGCTGCGAACGCAGACGTATCAAAGGAAGCTATCAGTTTACAACTTTTAACTCGTAAAGTCAAAGATTGAACAACAAGTGTCGTTATACTCAGTCGCGATACGGTAAGAAAAGAAATTCTTTCATGTTAATATTATATAAGATTACTTGTGAATATTATTATATTATATATACAATGTTCCCTCACAGCTGGGATTCATGGCCTCTCAGAAAGAGAGACTCAATGTTATTTAAATTTATCCACCACCCTTGCCAAGATCATATTCACATGTTCATCACAGTTATTCTACTTGAAATATGTTGATTTCCTCATGATTCAATCATATTTTAGTATTATTTTAAATAAAATATATACTAAGTAAGGTAGTCAGTAATCATCATCATCACTGAATAGAGTTCCGTCGCCAATGGTAATATAGTTAAAATTTAACTAAATTAGAAAGACAAGATCGTGGAAAATATCATCGTGATCAACAGCCGATAGACGTCCACTGCTGGACATTGGCCACTCTCAATAATGGTGGGATTTGGGCCATTTTCTACCACGCTGATACAAAGCGGGATGGTGGGGAGCCAGAGCTTCGTTTGTTGATTAGCATGGTGCACCACTAGCAGTTGGGGTTCGCTTGGGTACCGCGAGCTATTGTAAGGGACCTTTTACATCACGTGAAAAATCAACTTTTTATATTTATTTATGACTTTTCTTCGTCATAAAATAATAAAGAAAACTAATAACTTTATCTTCTTTTAAAAAACAAATTTAATTGAAATATACTCGACTGTTATATTCAACTGTCACTAGCGATTACATCATTCGTTACGGCTTTCTCTGAGTTTGACATTCGTTATAATTTCAGATTATCATGCCCGAGATCATTTATATCTAAATATAATGTTACATAAACATCTGTACATTTTTATATTTCATTTCACGTGATGGTGACCACAATAATGAACAAATTAATATCTGCAGCATTAATACAATTACGATGTAGGCGTCTTCAAGAAAAGAGTGAATAGGCATTTCCTAGGTTAATGCGCTTTACCATCATCGACCACATCTTCACTTAACACCAGGTGGGATCGTGGTCAAGCAATAACCTATACATACGTAAAAAAAAAAAATATCAGCTGCTTCGTCGATTCTAACTAAACTAGTACATTCTTAATTGTATAAGTTTTACTTTTTATGTTAAAGTAAAAAGCTTTTTTAAATATTAAAATGTATATAATTACATGTTTTTATACATTTACTAATTTATTATAGAAATTTGAGTTCTTGCCTAGAAAAGAATTTGATGTTTTTATGTTATGGGGTGTAAGGTCTTACACAACTCATGGGTAGTCAACCACATCTGGTCGTAGTGCACCCTGCTAATCAACAAATGAGGCTCTACCAACCCGTATTGGGCCAGGGAAATGGCTCAAATCCTTCCATTATTGGCCTATCGATTGATGATGATAATGTCAACTTCATAAAAACAGTTTTTTGATACATATGACTAAGTATTTTCTTTTTTAATTAGATTCACTTATTCATGTAAGTAAAGTATGATATAATAGTATAAATATATTAATAAAAAGATAGAATACTCACGGTGCGGTTTTGTAAATTTTTCACTTTGCAGAGTAAAGTCACCGGATGGCCTACTAAACCAGTTACGTTGTCAGGAGTGCTGGGATCGAAATATGGTGAGCCCGGCGTTTGGGGCCAATCCTCCAAGAACTCGGTCCGAAATCTTCTTGATGACTCCGACACTGAACTCTGTTCACGCGGACGATTGTTGCTGTTCTCTTGATGGCACACTACGAACAAAATTACTAAGATCTTTAAGAAAATAGAAAACAGAAAAGAACTACATGAAGATTTATATTAACTTTACTAGTGGTAGGTTCTGTTGCCGAAAACCGTGTAGGTAGGTACCACCGCAGCTCCTTTTAAAGCCGGCAAACAGTACTGTGCAAAGATTACTACTATGTTCCGGTTTGAAGGGAGCTGTATGCTAGTGAAATTACTAGGGTAGCAAGACAATATCATACGTCTCAAGGCGGCGAGCGCGATGTGGTGCTATGTAAACCATCTTAACTGGCGCCTTGTTATGCGCAGGCGTGTCACTTATTATCAGATGAACTTCTTGCTTGTCTCTACTAATAAGTATATTAAATTTTAAGCCAGTGAACACAATGTCTCCTTGCCCTATAGCGGAAAGGCATATAGATTACAAAAAGGCTAATGCTATACAAAAATATCTTTTCCAGAATATACTATATCCAGAACTGAAGCTTTAATTATATATTTTGTTACTATAACATTAAAGTATCAAAACGTTATTTAATTTATTTCTCTTTATTAAAAGCAATAGCGTTAATCTATTCCGTCAAGTGCGTGTGTGTTAGCGCAGACTTCCGATTTGCAATGGATGGTTTGCTAAAGTAATTAATCTCGTTATATTTAAACAAAGCATGGTGTCTTGTTAATATAAAATATATGTATATACTATCAAATTAAATAAAATAGGTTTTCAAAAACGAGGATCCTTATAGATTAAAAGACAGTTGCTTTGTGTTGTTTGTTCAGATAGTAATATCTCATTCGTCGTATTTACTCAGTAACTTTATAATTGTATTAATGTTTAAATTTGAAAACAATATACGGAGTGCCCTGTTTTAGCTGCACTAAGGAACCAAAGGTAGGATTGACCCAGATTCGCATTGTTGCGGTCACCGGCATAAAAGGGTTTGCGTACGTAGTTAGATTGGACTACATGCAATATGTTTTACGGGTGCTTTAGTACTTTGTTACTTGTTGCACTCATGTGAAGTTCAAAACAGAAATAATATAAAATAAAATGTATTGGCTAGTAAGTTTGATTTACAGGTGACAGCTGAATATCGGTCACAGATAAAGTTATAGCTATAAGTAGATTATAATTGCAAGGATATCCTGGTAAATATAACCTACTTATTCACTTTTAACAAAACACCGGAGTTGGAAAGGATAACCGTCTACTGTTTAAACCAAAAAAGAAAGTTAACGATCTAATAATTTAAATAATTTTTTGGTTATATAAAAACGAGATACTTTAGAGGTAAAATTTTCCAAAAGTTAAGATATCTATTAGCCATATAAACCATTTGAAACTAAAGCATTTCATTGAAATTCTTTATGTTATTTTTAACAGAGTTCTTAATTACTTACTATGTTTAAAACTTTCGTTTACTGTAAATATTTCTGTTTATGTAATAATTAATTAGTCCGTTTTCAATTTGTATGTATGTATGTAAAGTCATTTTTCAACTTCGACTTTTTTTTTTAAAAAAATTTAAACCTCTTTTAAGCAAACGTGAACCATTTAAAAAGTTTCTTTTACTCGCGTTCAAGTTACCGGATCATGCAATTAACGGGGCAAAGTTACGGAGAATAAAATATTATTTTATATGATTCCGGTAAAATTCAAAGGTACAGTAAAATTATTTCAAATTAAATCTAGTAAATGATTACGATTTCATGACACGTCAAAATCAGTAGAGATGATGAACGACTAAACAAGTTTAAATTTGATATTCTCAGCGATTTTAGCAATCTAACGATTTTTGTTCAAATTTCGATTTATTCATATAAAATATACATGAAATTCTAAGGGTTGAATTAAAAATTAATTGTGTTACAGCCTGAAAAAGCAGGGAGAAGAAATGGCACGGAAAATGGGATGTCCTCAATAGGGACGTAAAACCCGCTTGTCAGACAAAGCTTGATTAAATGTTGAATTTTAAATTATGATTTCGCTACTTTTAACTCTTCGATGCGCGAATTTTACAACTCGCTTTCACGTAGCCGAGAATTTATTGCTTACTTTGTAATTTATAAACCTTCAGAGTCCTTAATGAAGGTAAACATGAAAGTAAATTTCAGTTTATTTATAATACATTCATATAAGTACAAGCCATTTTAATGTCAATAACAACTATAAATATAGTTTTCTTACTACGAAGATTATCATTTCCTCGTTTCGAAATGATATCCTCTTCCTATTACTTCAATCTTAGTTAGGTGAAATACTACAAATCAAATCAAAATAATTATAAACATAAGTCTTGAACTTTTTATTGTTTATTTAAAATCTCACATGACTTAACTAATAGTGCATTAACATATTAACTAAATGAACAATAATAATATAACCAAAATAACAGTCCTTGAATAGTTTTCGTATAATAATTAAGCACTTCGTTTCCTCGTTTAAGTGTATGCTAGAATAGCAGACTATTCTTTCTATTGAAGTATTAAAATATGTGCAATTAAATATTACTTAAGATATTAACAACAGCACCATATTGGGTAACAAAATTAAAAAAATAAAACAAGAGATTAGCAAAGAAACAAGTATATAGATATAAATATAATATAATGTGTAAGGGAAAACAAAGGTTATGTAATAATAAATGAATTTCATAAAGAAATAAAATGTAAATTAAGATAAAAATATCAAAAAAAGTAAATGTGGCAAACTTGGACTGGGAGGCGACTTCTGAAAGAAGAGTAAAGAGATATGGATGTATAGACAAAAGTGACTGATGGAAAATATAGAATAGAAGAAGACATAAGGTAGGGAAAAGAAATGAGGTAAAGATAAAAAAAGAATATAATGAAAAGTAAACTTACCCAAACCATGAAGAAGGAATGAAAAAGAAAAAAAATGCGACGTAACTTGCGGTTATGACTTAGACTTATTTTTTAAAAATCAGAAACAGTGTTTTTCAAACAGAATACTGTTGTTTGTTACCGATGTCAGTGCTGTCCGATACGACAGACCTTTCACTTATTATCTAATATTACACGAATAATACTCACCAATGACGTAGGATAGAAAATTAACGGAAAAGAGGCATGCAACGGCGATGGTGCGAGTCATTGCTTAACTTTCACAGGCTCCACCGGGACGGGGCCATCGCTCCTGGAAACAAAGCTAGCGTTAAATAACCTCCAAGATAGTTAACCGGGAAGTGGCTGTCTTTGTTTCAAATATTGACGATAAAGAAGAACTTTGAAACAGTTTATAACTTGGTTAAAATGTTCTACGGTCTGTTAATAGTTATTTATTTATAATCTTTATACGTAAACTAAGAAATCAAAAAGCAATAGAGTTTAATTAAATATTCATCGTTTCATACACTACAGTAATTTTATTAGCTGGTGGTAGGTCTCTTTTGCTACTGGTGGTAAGTATTTTTTGCTACTGGTGGTACGTCTCTTTTGCTACTGGTGGTAGGTCTCTTTTGCTACTGGTGGTAAGTATTTTTTGCTACTGGTGGTACGTCTCTTTTGCTACTGGTAGTAGGCTTCTTTTGCTACTGGCGGTAGGTATCTTTTGCTACTGGTGGTAGATGTCTTTTGCTACTGGCGGTAGATGTCTTTTGCTACTGGCGGTAAGTCGCTCTTGCTTCTGGTGGTAGATATTTTTTGCTCCTGCTGATAGGTCTCTTTTGCTGGAGATCGTCTAGGTAGGTACCACCGCAGCTCCTATTTCTACCGCGAAAAAGTAATAAGCAAACATTACTGTGTTCCGGTTTGAAGGGTGGTGATTTTAGTGAAATTACTAGGGTAGCAAGACAATATCATAGGTCTCAAGGCGATGAGCGCAATATGGCACTTCGTATACCATTTTTAGTTGGACCATGTTGACATTTGCAAGCGTATCACTTACCATCAGGAAAACGCCTTTCTCTTCTCGTTGCTTCGTCGTTACACTCTAGGTCTCCGAAGAAAAAAGACCTACCATCAGTTAATTTGATAAAAAATTTATGGTTTATTAGTTGGTAATATTTTACTTTATAAAATTTTATGGGTGAATTTACAACTCGCACTCGGTGAGGTAAAGTCGTACAACTTTACACTCCGTGTGAATATCGAAAGTGCAATAACTTAAATTTCAATTTACATACATACGCGAAAGTTTACAATTAAAGTACTGGTTGAATTTATTTTTTTTCACAATATTGCTCACGATCTCAATTTTACATGGTTTTAAGTAACAATGAGGTTACAGAAGGCCTGTTCGTAGTTTGCTGTCAGCTAGAACAGAAATGCTGTCACTGGTGACAAGTCTCGGGAGGTTTAAATAAACCACCGCAGCTTCTATTGCAGCTGACAAATAATATATGTAACAAAGAAATAATTTTTTTATTGCGTTCCTCTTCGTTGTTTGGGTAAGGGTCCTTGTGTGGTTTTATTTTACTGTTTTTATCTTTTACTCTTTCCTTTCCCTAACTATTTTCTCTTCCATTCTGCATTTTATCTATCTTTCACTCTTTTGCTGAATCTTTTCCTCTTCTTCCAGGCATCGATTCTTAGACTAAAATTGCGCCGTATTACATTTATTTTCCATTATTATATTTTATTTTACATTTCCTTTCTTATATTTCATATTTACATTTGTCCTTATACCTTTTTAGATTATTAAATTTTACATTGTCACAGTTTTATATCTTTTATTAAGGACTAGTTTTGTTAAATTTTATAATTTTAGAAACGATTTCTTTTCCAAATCTTCACATGACTTCCGTCATATTTTATCAGAGAATTTTGAAAACATTACTGTGTTTCAGTTTCAAAGGAAATGCTATTTAAATTACTGGGGTAATGAGACTTAACATTTTATGCCTCAAGCTGACGAGGGCAATGTGGTAGTACATACAACCTAAACCAGCCTTCTGTTGTTGTGGATAAATGTATCACTTATCATCAAGTAGCCTTGCTCATCTCATTGTCTTGTTGAATAAAAATAAGTCTAATTTTTATTGTTAAGGCGGTAGAAAATAATCTTTTGAAATTAAGTCAAAGATCTTGATGTTACAAGGCAAGTGGTAACAGTAAGTTGATTGGTTTGGGTGTAAATCTAACAGCGTTGATAAAATTATACAAGTAGGCTTTTAAAGAAACTATAACTTAGTATCTTTGATGGTAGGGTACAACAGGATAAAGACCAAGAACATATATGCAATGTGGCAATGTGAATATCTTAAATAGTATTTCATTGGTTATGGTCAAGTTACCAATAAATGAGCGTTATGATTATCTTGTCTTTTCATAGTAATCATAAGTAACCGAATAAGTTAAAAAAATGCGGTATCTTGTTCAAGTAAACCATCTTACTTCTGGTAATTGGGTTTCTGTTCAACTCCGCATATTATATATGAAACAAAGGATATCTTTCGGATTTAATCGGATAAATCCTTTTTCGCTTTATTCAATTTAAAAAGAAGTAATTATAAAATTGACCTTCATTTATTTATATACATATTATTATATTTATGAACATAAATATATGTATATATATAGTGGCTATTAGGAGACCGCTTCCAAAAACGAAGATAGACAATAGTACTAATGACACCTTTGATGATGGGATGGAAAAAATCTATTCTGATTAAATAAAATCATGTTTTTAAAACATGATTTTAGCATTATTTACATGTTAATACAACTAAATGAAACTACAGTTTAAAAAAAATAAATAAAAAACCAGCAATGAAACACAAAATCAAAAACAGCAAATGCTTAGGTCAATGAACGGACGGCCGCAACGGACCCGTGGTCCTATGGAATAATGTTCAAATTGAATCCAAATACACCTCGAGATATATTTGTGCGGTTGCTATCTGCCGGCTTTGTGTTTCATTGCAGGTTTTTTTTTAAGAAAAGTAATATGTTTTTTTTAAACTATCGTTTCATTTAGATATACTAATATAATGGAGCGTAAATAATGCTAATAAAAAGCCTCCAAAACATGTTTTTTTTTTAATTAAGATGATTTTTTTTCCTTGCCACCACCAAAGGTGTCTTTAGTACTATCGTCTGTCTTCGTTTTCGGAAGCGGTCGCCTAATACTCCATATAAGAAGTCGTGATTGCCTAGTAGTTTCGGTAAGGTATCGGGTTTGAATCCAGGCAGCACCAATGAACTGTTCTATTTACGTGCAGTTGGTAACCAAATTATATCAAGTATTTTAAGCCATGTATCAAATCGCGTGGCTAAATAATAAAAAAATACTCAGTGTATAATTTTTAAAAAATTAAATAGTCCAAATTCCAATACATTTAAACAATGAATGAATACTTAATTGATAATATACTAAAGTGTCTATAGTTTTTCTTATTATAAATAACTTGGCACTTGAATTGCACACAAGTTAAGATACGTAATACACCTACTCACTTTATATTCTGCTTTCGTAAAAAATGAGTTGGAGTTGTGTGTTAGTTGAAACAAAAAGGTAGCTTAGACTCCCCTGTGTATGCAAAAGAAACGTTTCGTTTCCGACTCCAACAATGGTGATGATAATAAAAACATAAGTAGAAATATACTATTTTTAACTACATCGTAGATATTTTATGAACTTTCATGAGTTATGTACTCGTATGAATAAAGTTTATTATACGATGAATTTATATTCAACAATAAAAAATATCGTTTTGTTTTGTATACAACAACAGGATTTTTTTTATACTTCTATTTGATAATACAAATTAAGAGTTTAATTATATTAAGTGTTTAAAATGGGGTGTAAGAGGTCCTATACAACTCACGGGACCCAAGAAGACCTCTCCTGATCGTAATGCAGCCTGTTAATCAACAAACTAAGCTCTGACTCCCCAACATCCTGGATTTGACCGGCGTGGTAGAAGATAGCCTAAATCCCTCCACCATTGGGAAAGGCCAATATCCAGCAGTGGGCTTCTATTTGCTGGTTATGAATTTAAAAGCTTGAGAGTTGCTTCATAAATGGAATTTAATAATAATGAAAAATTAACAGAAGAAATCGTTACAACTTTTCAAATATGATTTACGTTTAGCAAAATATCCTGAAAGATGAATTTGTAAGTATGTTTAGATACTTTTTCGTTTATTGTATGTATGTATGTATTATCTGTGTGTATATATACTTTGTTTATAATAATTGTTCTTCGTTATTTAATTTAATATGTTGGTATATATAATTCATTATAATTCTGTATTCAATTTAACCTTGTAACCTACCTCATGACTTCTCTGTTTCACCTAAGGTAGACTGAAAGATAATACCAAAGGCGTAAATTACGCCTGTACAGGATATGTATAAATAAATAAATAATATGTTGCTGTTCAAGATAATCATATGGCGTTCTTTACAGACGAGGTATACAAATATATAGGTCTTTTTAACAAGTAATATTTACGCATGCTTGGACTTCAGCACACGAACGCACAAAGAAGATACATGTTCCCCGGGGATCCGGTTAACACGACCTCCAGACCACTCAAAAGGAACCCATTCACAATTTGATAAAAAAGACGAACAGGAAGTGGAGATCTTTTAAGATAACTCTATGTAGTCATGTCGTGTGATATTTTGTTTCTTTATCGTTATGATACTATAAATTATTATTAATCATAAATTCAAAAACATCATAAATATTATTATAAATAAAGTATAGCATATTCATGATTTATAGTACAGATATTAATATTTATTTCTTTTTACACCTCATATAAAGGCGAACTTAATACCATTAAATTATCTTACAGTCTACTATGGGTGGTGCAGAGATGTAGTGTATGGTGTAAGTAGGTGCATTGAGCAATTAAAATAAAAGTTGTGTGATAATACATATCAAAATATTATTAAATTATAGATATATTAGTACATAATATATTAATTCTTATATACATAAGTGAATCGATACCTAAATATTTATTTATATGAATATAAGCAGCAGATTTCCTTCAGTTATAACAATTCTCGTAAAATTATATATAATCGTTTCGATGATAAAGTTGAATGTGGGAATACGTTTTATAAGGTGGGAAAATATAAAAGTGCCTAAAATTTCCGATGGAGGACTCATCGTAAAGCATTGAACGGATTTGATAGCAATCAATCATTCACGATGGCCGTTGAGCACTCTCTTGGTGTATTGATGTTCAACATTTCAAAAACAGTATTCAAAAATTCGCGAAAATTTCCCTATGCATTATATTATTTGTCAGTTATAAGTATAACGTAATATACTATCTGTAAACGTTAACATATTTGACAAGTAAATAGTACAAGTAAGACCCGTAACACCGTAGCCGTCAAAAAAAGAAAAAACAAAGACTGCTGTCACAATTATTATTTATTAACTGTATAGAAAAAGATAGGAAATTGAACACCATCATTCATCCCATCAAATTATACTGGATATGTTTACAAGACTATATTGAAAAAAAAATTGTGTATTTGTAGTTTTTTTTTCGGAAAACAACAAACCATCAACACTAAGCGAGTTTGTGGGCTAGCCCCAATAGAGTTATAGTAATATGTTAAGTTTAACTTGTCTTGTTAATTTAATTACAAATGTAGTTATATTCATTGTAATAGATTCCCTGTTATATAACGGAATTTATTAAAAAAAAATTATATAACCAATAATTAATAGAGGTTTTTATTTATTTATAAATTATTTGCAACGTTAGTAGTACTGTGGCCTGAAGAATACTAAACTATGAAAATTATTCACCTTTATCATTATAATACTTGTTAGTTAATAATTCAATAAATAGAAGCAAAAACAAATAAAGCCATAATATTTAAATATTTATACAGGTACTATATTTATACTTATACTTATATTTATACTTTAAAATACATCTAATGAATTGTAAGGTAAAAATAACTATAAGATAAATACATTTCTGTACAACAGTAGTAATAGTATGTAATAGAATATCATGTATAAGAAGCTAATAATCCATTTGTTTTAAATTACTCGAGAGTATTAATTTCTATTTAAATATTAAGTTAAAGTCTAATAAACGAATTTTTAATAAGTAATAATCATAAAATACATACTTTTTTTAAAAAGCATTTTTAAAGTTATTAAATAATAACTTAAAGTTAAAACTCACCGATGACCATGTAACCACTTCTAAATAGGTCGAAATTAATGAAGAAAACATCAGTTATTAATTTAGGATAAAACACAAAATACTTCACCATAATAAAGAGTCATAATACATATTTCTTATCACAAGTTATTAACTTATAATACACTTAATAACACATGATTTATTTAGGACCAAGAGTAGAGATGTGATAAAAAATTAGTAGGTTTTGGAGATAAAAATGTTTTTAGTAGTTTAGACAAGTGCGGTTGTGAAACTACGTATCACTTTTATATCGTGTTGGAAATTTTAACCGGCGGACGAGGATGTGTCTGCCCGAGGAGATCAGGGAACCGCCACTGCCGAGCGGGGACTCGAACCGCGCTTGCGTAGCTTTGCGCCACAGCACGGCTCCCTCCTGCACTCATGATACATTTCTGCTTCAATTAATCCCGGCGCTATACTCAATTACACCTACGGGAGCTGCTCCCCAGGCACCAGAGCTGATCAGGCAACATTTCAATATTACAAAGTTCAACAAGTTACGGACGGTTTTCTTACCGGGTGATAAGCTGTCGCGTCCAATATATAAAGGTACTAGGTGATAGATCTCTCCCGGGTCGGAAGACAAGTGCGAAGTGGTCTCGTATTCTGTCGCAGCTTACTGTTTATGCTGAGGAGGGCAACAGCTCTCCCTGGGATGTGTTTAGCAGTAATGCAGAGAGGCACCGGTGAGTTCCGTAGCAGATCACGGGGCCTTTCGTAATGCACGATGACCACCGGATTTTAGTGGGTATAAATCCCACATAAACCTGATTTCTCACCAGTAGCACGGCGTCTTTTGAAAATTTTCGCTACGATAAAAAAAGATAAAAGGTCTCTGTTGCCGGAATCCGTCCATGTAATCACCGCAGCTCCTATTCCCACCGATATACAGTATTATGCATATATTACTGTTCTCCAATTTGAAAGGAGTTGAAATTACTGGGGTAACGAGACTTAACACCTTATACCTCAAGATTACCACTCCAATGTGGTGTTGAGTGCATCATCACAACCAGTGTCATGTTGTTAGGGGCAAGCATATTACTTACCTAGTAAAGATTTGTTACTTAGATCAAAACTTTCCTCGTCTCGTCAAACAAAACAAAATTTCAACAACTTCACCAGCCAATAGACGCTCTTCCCCTGCAAAGATATCAATACCAAACTGTCCTGAGCATCTCCGCCCGAACTTCACCAGGTCATCTCATCTGTGATATTTTTAAATAGTAACATTTTCATTTTAAAGATGAGAGTAAGCAAAGAATCAAGCATCTCATGATAGTTACAGTTAATGATGATCATCATTGTATTAATGCCACTGATATTGGAAGTCCAGTTATAATCTTTAAGATTTTAACGCCGTTGAACTAAAGTTAATCCAGCGAAGATGTAATATAATATATAACCACTACATTTTAAACATTCTACCGATTTCATAGCTTTAGTAAAAAATTTAAAAAACGATTTATTTTTACTTTAACTTAACAAAACGAAACTTAGTATCATTAACCATTGATTAAAAGCGAATAATTCTAGCAACTTGTATAAATATAAACAAGACCCGACATTTTCCGTCTATGATGAATAGGATAGGTGGTTAAGTGTGATAAGATCGACGGAACCCTAAAATCATGGTCGAATGATCGGATCTCTAACAGGGATTTACGGTCCGTTTGTTCTTTCTCGTTATATCGGAATCTCTTTTTTGCTATACTGTTACACAGAACGAGAGCCCGTCGAGTTTAACTTATAGTTCCTTAGAGCTCTTTTCGACGGTAATAAACCTTTATCGAGCCGTTCCTTTTACCGTTAGACGATTACAATACACATAAAAGTTTTGTGTTAAATTCCCAAATAACTTAAAAAATATTCCTATTAAGTAACAAACAAAATAATTCATATAATTGTTATATGCGCTGTTGAATGAAGCGCCAAGCTTTAACGAGGCGTTTATTTATTCATTAAGTTGTGTCAACTAAGTAACATCGTTTAGTACTTAAAATTACATTAGTTTACAGTATCTTGTTTGTATATTACTTATACAATAACAGAAGGAAACAGCAATTCGATAGTACATACAAAACACAGGTACAGACACTAAGTAAACAGAGTATATATTAGAGAGTTAAGAAAATTAAAAAAAAAATACCTAATTTCTTAAACATTATTATTAATATTAAGTTTATGATTACTACAGTATATGTATACATAAGCGGGGTGTAAAAGATCCCACACAACAACTCACGGGACCCAAGAAAACTTCTACTATTGTAGGGGGCCTATGTCCAGTGGACGTCTATCGGCTGACGAAGATGCATAATGATTATCACAGAAATAGCTGAACAGATTTCTCTCAGAAATGTCTTTAAGAGAAATCGGTTCTGTTCTTAAAACGCAATGTCGAAAGTTTTTTTAACGACTTTAAAAAGAAAAGGTTAGCGAACAGCAAACGGTAATGATAATGTTTTCTTAGCACATGCTACGGGAACTATTAGTACGTATTCGATGCATTGAAACTATAAAAGCTCACGATTCAACTTAGAAACTAAACCACTTTTTATCTTCTCAATATTGCTGCTTTTATCTGAGGCAGAAGAATTTCCACGAAAGTTTTTCACATGTGTTCTAAGTTTTTAAACGGTACAAACTTTGTGAACTAGCAGTTCGAATGTACTGACCGAAAACGACGAACATATTGAAAGGATATAAGACCATGGCCGAAGGTTCCAAGGACCAAAGGTTTATAACTACTAACATTTTGCAGTACTTGCTTTTTTCAAAAATTCAATAATATCGTTAAAAACTATGGAATAACTTAATTACGTCTACTTAGTAGTTTTCAGGGAAAGAAATAGTTTTTGTCGATGTAGTAAAAAGGTAATTACCACCAGTAAACTAGTCTAAGTATATTAAGTATAATCTGACCAGGAGTGCCTTTTCAACCCGAGCAAAGTATCCCCCATAAAGAAGGGTCGATTCTTTTAACTTTTATGTCTCCTCCATAAAAAGGTTCATGATTTGATACGAAACCTTTTGCTTGTAGCTATTAGTTGAGTCTTCCTTTTAGATAACTAGGCTTCTTTGATCGCTACAAAAAATTGCCAATTTATTTATTAACTATTATTATTAAAAAAAAATTATTAACAAAAGGTTTTGATAAATCAATATTATTATTAGTTAGTATCATATATATTATTAGTAATTATTTTTATGTGAGTAAGCACGATAAGCAAGTGGAAACCTCAACAATTGAGACACAAGGGTAAGCCATTGGAAAGATGGATAGATGATGTAGAAGAAGACCTTAGAGGAATGGGCAAATTTACTGGATGGCGGAAGAAGGCAGAAAGTCGCGAGGTCTAGGCAAGAATTGTACAGGAGACCAATACAAATAATGGGTTGTAGCGCCATCGAGGAAGTAATTATTTTTGTGTACTTTCTATGCGATGAGACAAAGAAGGTGTTTACCTGGTAAGTGATACGCTTGCCTATAATAACTTGGCGCTGGTTGTGATGGTATACACAGCACCACATTGAGACAAAAGGAGTTAAGTCTCGTTACCCCAGTAATTTCACTAGCTCACAGCACCCTTCAAATCGGAACAAAGTAATGTTTGCTCATCACTATATAATGGGTGCAATAGAAGCTGGAGTAGTACCTACTGTAACGAATTATAATAATTCATTATGATAAATTAATTATTTTATAGTAATGTCATATAACGGAAGACATTAAAACAGCTTACATAATTATTTATTTCGAT
>DWLS01002038.1:0-19270 GCA_018246255.1 Pachliopta kotzebuea
CGGTGGCGCGAGCTACGCGGTCGTCGGAGGGGGGCGCGGGCCCGCCCTCTGACCACCGTCGCCTGTGTCGCGGACTGCGGGCGGTGAGGACCGCCCTTGGATACGGTTGTTGCGAGTGTACGCGGCGCGTGTGGAAAGTGACGAATCGGGTGTGAGAGGAGCCGGCGGCGGCTACCGTGTTCACTGCGACAGTGGAGGAGTTCAGTGCATCGGGCCGACCCCGATTTAGATCGTCAGTGTCGGAAGGGGCCGTAACGGTGTTTTGACTGTTTATATATGGGGGTTAAAGTGAGAGCATCAAGCGCGCTTCACTGCCTACGCTCTCATTACCGCTTATCACCGTATAAAATTGCAGTTTAGGTTAAACTTTCCATTATGGACCATCGATATATTAAGTTTTAGTGGCGGGAGGGAGGGGAGGAAAGTCTGATGAAATGGAGGGGTAAAATTAACTAGATTAAATGAATAAAAGTGAGGGGCTAATGTAAGAGGGGTAAGAGGTTAGTAGCGGGGAAGTGAGGCGGGGGGCTAGAAGCAGGAAAATCGCGTTCCGTGGCAGCTTCGCAGCTGCGGGATGAGCAATCCCTCCGCACTAGCGTAGAAAAGTGCAGCACCTGAGCTTGCCTCAGCCCCTACAACGATCTCGGTGCCTACGCTTCCCTACAGCGAGCGGGCACTGCTCTCCCGCCGCGCCTCCGAGCTCTTTTTTATACACTCTAGGGTAAGGACAGATAAGACCAAATGGATAGCGGGGTGCTATGATTCGGTTTTGGGTACTTTTTGGACATTAAATAAGTATACATTGGACCTTTACTGTCAGTGGGTCCTATTATCCACTGATCGCCATCAATGTAGGGATACTAATTGAAACGTGAAGTGATTGACGATTGACATTAATTATTTGTCAAATTTATTTTGTAATTGCGTGTTATTTGAAAATTTGTATGAAAAGTTTACAAAAATGTATCTCATGAACCATAAGTTTCTGCAACATAAAACTTTGCAAAACGCTTTCTTTTCCTGAGTACTTTCTACAAAAGTATGGGCAGTTAAATCGATGATCCATATTGGAAAGTTTATCCAAAATTTATTGCAGATATAAACAAAATAAACAGCATTAGGAATCTTTAAAAAAGTTGAAAGGACGGTTTCATAGATTTTCTATTTGATTAGTAAATGCATATTATATTGGAACACAGGGAGGTATATTGATGTCATAAACAACTTACAATGAATAGTTTCAACCAGCTTTGTGTATATATGTATATTTTTAGCATTGCCTAGAATGTCACCACTAAGACAGAAATAGTTACATCATTTATATAACTTATCCTAACTTTCATAGCGAATAACAAAATAGATAAAGTAAGATTTATATATTATAATTACATTATAACTACGAATTAAAACTATGGTAATTTCATTGGATCTAGGTTAGTGTTTTACCACCGCAGGTGGGATTGTGGCCAAGCACTAACCGTATTTAATAAAAAAAAGGGTTACGGCTAATATATATTAGGCCCCTTCAGTTCAAAAAAGCAAAGGAGATATTGCATTATCAACATCACTTTTAGTGGTACTTTGTAAATATTTTTGTTGTCTTTACAATCCTAAGAAATGTTTCTATTATTTTCTTCACCCGCAAAATATAAGATATACATCATAATAAACTTATGTCAAGGCATTTGTATACGAATTGTTAAAAAAATAATTGCTCTTTATCGAGTAAAAGTTATAGTATGCTTTCAGTTCATGGCACAAAAGGACTAAAAACAATTAAGGTGGGTAGATAACATGTTCACAACTAAATATTTTATGTGGAAAGAAAACATTGTGAGGAAAATGAAGAACTTAAAAAACAACAACATTCGCTAACATGTGTCGTCTTTCATTTAGCACTTGGCCAACCAGCATGGTAGACAAATAACCTTTTTACTATCTGTAAGGTAAGGTTCCAAGTCCCAGTATCGGGAACAATAATGGCATCCTTATAAGACAACAACTCACACTCTCCAATGTCGTGGCATAGAATCGATTTCTAATTATTGGAGTAAAAAATACAAAAACAATAGTTTGCCATACCATCCGTGCACGTAGGTATGTGCTTAGACCCAGACGGGTCTGATTACTTAATTATTTAAACACCGTCCATCTTTTTTTTGTAGGAAGACAGCATTTGAATAATTTAAAGTGTAAAATTTATCTAATAAATCTTAAAAAAAAACCAACGACATAAAGTTTTACTGTTTGCGAATATCTGGAATGTTCAGTTTTACTTCAACATGCCCATTTTTGATCCCAGATTAGTAAACATAATGTGTGTATTTTAAACACTCTAAAATTAAATAATTACTAAAGGGATTTTCTTTCATTAACAAAGGAAAATGAAAATAAATCATTGCATCACTACCATTGGAATATATGTATGTCTACATGCATGATGTATTTATTTTCAACGAAACTTCGTTTATGGCTTCAGAGCGAAATGGGGCATCAAGTTGTCTACGTATACCTTCAAATTAGAGTTGCGTTGGTGGGAACCGACGTTGAGGTTTTATCCTCCGCTGAGCGAGTGTGGATTGTGAGACTGGGCCTAACACTTGCGGTGTCAGTGGTGCTGATGTCATTGCCTTAAAGTATAAAACATTAAAATAAAAATACGCGTACAAGCTGTTAGGTCCTTACATTGTATTACATGTCGCTAGTCCGGAAGAAAAATGACAACTCATTAAATAATTTAATTAACGCTGTTCATTAGCTAATAACAAGAGAGGGGCAAAGTTGGTGGCCAATACTTTAGTTAGGATCAAAAGCAACCTCCTGATACTAGTTAACCCTCTATTGGCCGAATTTTGGTTTCAAAAAAATCCAAAAAAATTGGTGGGACAAAAAATCAGCAATTATAAACCTATATATGCAAATGAGAACAAAAAAATTCCGTTCAAACAATTTTATTGCAGTAATTTCACTATGTGACTTTCAAGTCACAGCGGCTTATAATGTTTGCAACTTTGTCTATGAAAACTTAAACGTGGAATGCCACAAAACAGTTTGCACTTGGCGTTAAACATAAATGGACATTGCATTTGGAACATTTAATTTTTGGAACTCCTTTACATCCGGGATTTTTACAACGTCCTCTGTTATCCGAAAAAATTAACCAATGTGCTATTTCATCTTTTCACACGTCTACTACAGGTAGTGTTGAATTTAATCTCCTTTTTCTTTTATTTTGCAATTGATTATATACTTCGCTTGAAGCAGGACGCCCTCTTTTCTTTTGAGTTCCTTTGCGTTCCTGACATAAGATGCAATTTCGATTTTGAATGTCAATAAACTATACTGACGGCTGGGGCTTACAGAACGCGATATGCAATCTCGCTTATATAAGAGCCCAGCATTGACCATTGATGTTTTATGTGACTTTCTATTCATATTTTGGGTATATAATGTATATATCTGAAAACGGAAGAAAGCATAACCTTATTCTAAATGTACCGAAATCTGCCATGATGGCCCACTGTTACTTCAAAGTTACAAAACTTTATTATAAAAAAAATAACAAACTGAAAATTGAAATGCAAACAAATAGGTTGTTACTGATGTACGTACCCAGAGCTATTATGTGCACTTTTTTTCTTTCGTAATCGCTATCAGAATTTCAAATAATATCAATTCAATCAATATGTCCCGCTTACATGTACTCCGGACAGTTTGCACAGCATTTACTTTGTTATTTCAGACTGAAGAAGCTAGCAACAGTCATAAATATTGATACTGGTTGTCATTACAACGTTGAAGAATTAAGATTTATATTTATCTTACAACAAAAGCCGTAATTATTTAGTAAAATATCAATAAATTGAAATGTGACCTGGAAGTTATTCGGGCCCATAGAGGGTTAATTCGCAATGGGACGACAAATGTATAGATTCGAGAAATTTGAATTTCCAAAAAAAAACTTCAATCCCTGCTCCTGAAAAAATAGCCTTTTTGAGTTGTGTCGTTATTCTTCCGGACTACCGATGTATGGTTTCTTGTTACAGATCTACTACCAGTTACCCGCAGTGCCTATTTTTGCCGTTTAACAGTTAGTTGCAAACTGTCTGAAATTACAAAGATTATGTTTCAGCTTTTAGTGTGTTGTTGAATTGTAACGAGACCTAACTTTTTTTTTTCTCAAAACGGTGACCATAATATAGTGCAGTGTATATCAACCTAACTACCACCCTTTAATTGGCGGGTATACCATTTATTAACGCATTGACGATCTGCTCCACTCGCAGTTTCTATGGTTCGAAAATTGTACCGGTTTATGTACACTTAATCAACCAAATAAAAATAAATATTTGGACATTGTAATTTGAATTGTAAAGGATCAATCGACGTTGGATCTTTAGCGCAAGCATGTGTCCAGAACTAACGTCTATTGTCTGATAATGATGGCGTGCATGTGCATATAACAAGTGTACTACCTGAAAGGTGAGATCGACGGCACGTCGAAGGTCTGCAAGGGGCGGTGCGGGATGTGCGGGTGGATGCGCTGTAGGCAATACAGCAGAAGGTGTGCACAGCCATGATTCCCGCAGCAGATCAGTGGCACGTGGGCGCAGGGCTGGCTCCAGTGTCAGCATGCGGCGCAAGCACGCGCGCGCCTCTACCGATACGAATCGCCACGGTCCCTCCGTCAATTCAACCTGTTCCATAAAAAAAAGACTATAATCTTAATATTCCCGTCCTTTTTACTCTGAGCCCTTGACTTAGAAGACAGTAAAGGACATTTGCTCACCACTCTGCCCACATGACAATTGACAATGATATATGAGCGAGATGTGCACCTGAAGGTAAGTGATACAATATTTATCATCATTTTAACCTATGGACGTTCACTGCCGGACATAGGTCTCTTGTAATGCATTTAAATAAATACGGTCTTGTGTAATTTTAAATTAAATAACTTCCAGCTACTATTTTTATCACGTCTGTCCACTTGGGAGATATACCAACTCTGCTATTTCCAGTGCAGGGTCGCCATTCCATAACTTTGAGTCCCCAACGTCCATCGACTCTACGAGCTATGTGCACTGTCCATTGCCACTTCTGCTTCTCAACGCGTTGGGCTATGACGGTAACCTTATTTCTTCTACAGATCTCTTTATTTTTGATTTGATTACGCAAAGATATTCTGGGCATCGCCCTCTCTCTCGCTGTGTGAATCTGAGCTTTCTTATAAGGCCCATAGTTAGCAATCATGTTTCTTAGCCATAGGTCATGACAGGCAACACGCACTCTTCGAAGACTTTAGTCCTCAGGCACTGAGGAGTTTTATGACAAAAACACTGCAAAGTTTTCTAAACGTTGACCATCCGAGTTGGAGTAAGGGTATGTGATACGCCTGTTTAAAACCACATGGCTCTCATCGCCACGAGTATATTAAGTCTCATTGTCTCAGTAATTTAACTAGCTACAACACCCTTCAAAACGCAACACAGTTATGTTTGACGGTAGAAATAGGAGCTGCGTCGGTACTACCCACAAGAACTCCTGCAATAGACACTTACCAGCAGTAAATATGAGATTAAATACTGTAACTAAAAATGGAAACATTAAGATTATATGACAAAAATTTGTCCAAATTTTTATTATGTCTTATAATTTTATATTGATTAAGAATATATATACTTCTCTATACCTTTCCCGACTCAATTCTTGCCAAAATGGCTTCAGGAGTGTCATCTCCGGTGGAAGCAAATGGAGTACGTCCGGACAGCATTATGTATGCAAGTACCCCTGCAACAATAATTTTACACATATATATATAAAACATGAACGAGTGATTGTACGAATTTTTAAAAAAATAGTTACATTAAAACAAAGGTGATTTCGGCTAACTGCCTTCATGGCACAAACCTTCATCGCAAGTTCCAAAACTACATATATACTTTTTAGCTCGCGAAGTCCGGATCCGCGAGCTCAGGGTCCGATGAAGCTTTCTTGGCCATAATAGTGGCCGAAAGCATTGACATCATTCGTAAAAAAAAACTACATATAAAGTGATTTGATTGAGGCAGGATTTGGTGGAGGCAAGGTTTCTAAGCCGTCTGGTTAGCTACTACCGTTTACTTTTTTATATAAATATAATGTTTCGTATACATCTTGTATATAACATATAACTAAATCCTATTATGAACTAAACAATCACTTCAATAAGCCGAAGTCGATTATGTTTTAAAATCAAAACAATTTATGCTGTGATTAATTATTTAAATTATAAACCTAAACTCCAAATGTCACAAGCGGCGTCATATCCGGCGCGTTTGAGTACTTCCGGGGCGACGAAATTGGCAGTGTAACACGGTGTCATTAGGAGACCATTTTCGGCCCGTAACTGCTTCGCCAGTCCGAAGTCAACGAGGCGAATGTCTTCAGGTCTTTTTTCAGCGGTGGCGAATAATATATTAGATGGCTTGATATCTCTGAGTAAGAAAAAATTATAATAATAATTACAAATGGTAAATATAATATCAGCAAAATTATTAATTATTATTACAATTATGACATCACATTAGTTTTAAAGTAATTAATATTAAAAGAAATTCATAAAAAAAGCTGATAGGAAAAATTTAAAGAAAGCGAAGTATGGGCTGAAAAGGAATATCTTGTTTAAAGAACCCTATGTCAATGGTTTGGAAAGAGCACTCATTCGTTTTGAAGAGTCGCGATATCGAAAATCGAGAAGATCTTTATGGTTGCCGAACACCGATAGATGACTCCTTGAGAACGAGAAAAGAGACCATTGGTCAGAGCGCTATGTAAACAAAGTCAGGAGCTTACCTATGAGAATTGGTATTAGGGCATTAAATATGGCTTCATTGTTAGTCTATGCGATATTGTTACACCAACAGCGCCATTACGTCGAGTATTTGAGTGTTCGTATAAGTAATCTATCTTTAACACGTTGGCTCTTACTACACTTTTAAGGATTTCAGACCCAGAAACCTATTATCTGATTTTGGTGAAATATTTTGCTAGTTTTAAAAAATTCTTTCTTCGCCTCCCAGAGGCTAGTAATACAAATTTACACATTCTATGACCTTTATTGTAACATGATGTTTTCATATTACTTTTTGGCGGCAGAAAAAGGAGATGTAGTGGTACTTACCTAGCCGGTCTCCAGTAACAAACACCTAAGACCACTTAAATATACTTTTCTTATTATTGTATAGAGTTGTTAACTATAGATTAATAAGATATTTGAGGAATTACCTGTGGACGACGGTATGTCGATGCAGATAATATACAGCCTGCAGAACATTTCTCAATAAGGGTGCAGCTTCATGTTCAGGCAAGTAGCGACGTTGAGTTATGTATTCCAAGAGTTCACCGCCGCGACACAATTCAGTCACAGCAAGTATACGTCCGCCCTCTTCGTAAACACCTCGCAATGTCACTATATGTGGATGTTGACTATATCTGTAGTATTAAGGTAAACTAATCAATAAATATGACTCCCTAGCTTTATAATAATATATATATTATTAATGTTCCCACAGCTGAAACTCCCCCTCCCGTAAAGATAGAGTGAAAGTAAGTTAAGTTTGATTTATGTATTAACCACGCTAGCCAAGTAAGCGTTATAGGATCTCGATATCCAAGAACCTAGAACGTGATAGTTGCAGTAATAAGTTTTCTTTCACCTAAACCTCGGGTTCAGAAGGCAAGGAACCTACACCTCATCAATATGCATAGAGCGAACAACGGTTTTTAAAATGGAGCTATAAGGCTGGCTAGATTATTTTTGTTTAACTATCAAAAACCAATTCAAAACTATACCACTGCATTGCTTCATGAATGTGTATTATATACATCAAACAAAGTGGAGGATGGTATTCAAATCACAAGTTTTGGGATTAATTAATTTAGATGTTACATACCTCAACAAAATCTCGATCTCTTCCCGCGGATCATATTGCAATTTATCCATAATTTTAACAGCATACTGTACTCTAGACGTTTTGTGCTCACAAAGGCGAACGACAGAAAATGACCCTGTTCCCAGTTCACCCATTAACCTAAAATCAAACAAAATAACTTATAATCAGTAAAATTTTATTATAAATTAATCTATTCACTTCTTCATAAAATAATTAATTTAAAACAATATTAGTTACTTAGTACATAAATAGAATGTCATAAAAACAGGTGTGGTAGCTAATATAATTATTCTAGATGCTGTTTAAGCATAAGCCCTCCTTATTTGTCTTCGACAATAGGACGAGACCAGCAGCAAGTGTTAATGTTAAGTCTTTTTTTTTTTAGTATATGTACTGCCGAAGCAAGTACTAATGTTAAGTCTTATTATTCCTAAGCCCTTAAAACTAAAATACAGTAACGACAGTACTATGTACAAGTGTGCAAACAGAGTTCAGGTTGGTGGGAGAAATAGGCATGGTTCTTCAATACCTAGACAGGCCCTGATAGTAGATCTATCACCTGTACCTGTGTCACTTTCCATAGCTTCTTCTAGAAATCTTTTAACAGGTTTTTTAAACTTTTATAACATCCATAAACAGGTATTATAAATCATAAAATATTAACCGACCTGTACTCATCAAAGAAATTATTTCTATTAATGAAGCCAGACCAGAACTCTTCTGTGGAGGTCTTTGCTTGTGATGCATGATTTTGATTTTGATTTGTTAAAGTTTTGTTATTGTCATCATTCAGCAAACAAGGAGCGACAAAACTAAAACCTCTGGACAAAAAAATATAAGTCAAACACTGGAAAGATTTTTGATATAAAATCTGAACAAAAAAATATTTCGAAGTCATCATCATCATCATCATTTCAACTGACGAACGTCCACTGCTAGACATAGGTCTCTTGTATAGATTCCTTATAGTCTTGTGCTGTTTTAATCTCATCTACTCCCAGCGATTCTTTTTATTATTAGATACATATTTTATCAATGAAAAAATAATTGCCATGGTGGTAAAAGTAATTTTTGAGCTTTTAGTGTACTGTTTGTGTCGGCTAAGTTGGTTTCCTAACACTTAGGTTCCTGGTTCGATTCCGGGACCAGATGATGCTAAGTACAGTTGGTGGTAGAATTTTTTCAAACCTGCCTGACTACCTAACTACCTCTCATTCTTCCAGCTGTCAACATATGAGAGTCAGACACTATTCCAGAGGAAGGTTGTAAAACAACATCCATTGAAGAACATAAAAAAACTTTATTAGATTAAAATGTATTATAAATATAACAATGAATTTGTAGTGTCTAAAATAATTTCTTAGCTGTTCAGAAAGAAGCAATTCAACAACTAACATTCATAATTAGGTGCCAGTGTGGCAGATGTTTGTAAAGTAACATATAACGTTTATTATCTTGAAACTAAGGTGATACACCTTTTATTAGAACAAATTTTCCACTATTATTAATTTTAACATACCTAAATAACTCGTGTGCATTAGCTGAGGCGGGAACCCCAGGCGAGTCCCGCGGAGTCCGACAAGTGAATTCAGAGTCAAAGTAAAAAGCATCATCAGCCCTAGAAACAGCAGGTCTGAACGGAGGAATTACCTTTAACGAAATGAAGCACATATTACTGTTACTAAAGCGTTAGTAAAAGTAATAGAAACAATAAAAAAAATAATGTGTTTCATAAAGGTTTTTCCACTTCACAAAGAAACTAGACAACGAAAAAGTTCAACAGATGGTAATTGATACATTTACCCATTTTGTGGGTATAACTAGCATGTTACAATGATAAAGACTACGCCTTTTTATACTGGACGCCTAGATACATTAGATGTTAATTATCATTCCAGAACTTTCATTGGTTACAATACCCTTTCAAATAGGGCAGCAATATTTGAACACTACAGATTAGCTGTAGAAATAGATGCTGCGGGTGTTGTTCTCTGCATAGTCTGTTACTTTGTGTCGGTAAATAAAAAAAATTGCTTTTCTTAACTTGGAAAGATACTATAACACACATGCTATTAAATTTTTGAAGTTATATTACTATTTAAAAAAAAAACAAATGTAAATGTACCTCTTTTTTAAGTAGAGCATCCCAATCAATACTTGCAAAGAATTCATGATTTTTTATGTCTTCAATGCCATTAGGACCAGCACCCAGTCTTTAAAAAAAGGTTACAAAGGTGATTTTTATAATTGACGTACTTATATATCAAAAAAACCACTGGAATAAGAAACTTTACCTATTTTGTGGATTTCTTTTAAACAAAGCTCGAAGTAGAGATTGTGCCTCTTCACTTAAATTTGAGGGCATACCAAGTTTAGCTTTTAAAATCTGCGTCATTGTCTCATGCCTCGTAGATCCATGGAATGGTAAATTACCTGTCAGCATTTCAAACTGAAAAAACCTTAATGTATAAATAAGCTTGTAGAGAGAGCAGGGATTCATTTTATCTAAAAGATGCTAACGCTAATCTCAATTTCACGTGATGTTCAGAGATAATGGACTGAGGTTGGTGTAAATCTGCTCACTCAGAGTACTTCAACTCTTATCTTTTAATATCCAGAAAACAGCGAAGTTGCTATGGCGGGAGACAAAAATACCCGAGACCTCCCATGTTGTAAAGGCACAGAATATTATGTGACATGGAATGTATTATCTTGTTCACCTATTATGTCTCAACCACTGAGTAACGAAAGGATATGTTATTTCTTAGCTTCTTTTTAAAGTACCTCACATGGATATTAAATTCAAGAAATATAAAGTCATGTGAAAATAGCCTAGTAAGTTAATAGATTAAGGTGAATATACATACCATAAGGACACCGAAAGACCACCAATCAGCAGCAAAAGTGTGTCCTCTTCTATTAACGACCTCTGGTGCCATGTATTCCACAGTACCACAAAAACTATATGCTTTGTCACTACTAGGGGGAAGCTTTGATAACCCAAAATCAGTAAGGGCTATATGCCCATCAGCATCTAATAAAATATTTTCGGGTTTGAGATCCCTATATATAATTCCCAACTTGTGAACATGTTCTAAAGCTAATGCTAGCTCAGCTAAGTAGAATTTCACATCTTCTTCTGTAAACATAACCTAAAACAATTTATGCAAGCATATATTAAATAATACAGAGCACAAAGCACAGCAAAATAAAGAGCAAAGTGTACTGTGTTGTTAATTGAAAGTTAATATTTAACAAAGGCTGTTATATACCTCTTTACTGAGACGAGAAAACAAGTCACCACCACGTAGGAAATCCAATATCAAATACAATTTTCCTGCTGTTTGAAAAGCATAATGCAATTTAACAATAAATGGATGTCCCATTTCGACTAAAATATTTCGTTCCATTTTTGTACGTTCTCTATCTCTTACTTTTAAAGTAGCTTTCTTAAGTACCTTAAAGAAAAAATAAAGGTTTGAATATGAACTCCAAGTTTTTTTTTGGGGACGACAAATATTAGCAAATGTTTTAGATTATAATTTATAGTTATGTTAAAACTTTTGTGGTATTTATAAAATATCTGCAGTGGAAGCTTTTTGTCAAGAGACAGTTACATGCCAATTATAATGAACATGAAAATTATTAACTTTAGAAAGTTTTATTTATAGAGAAAATTTGATAAAAACTTATTAGTAGGTAGTAGGTTAGCAGCCACTTTGCTGAATTCAGAAGAGACATAATGTGGATATTCCCCAGTGATATTGTTGTTCAATAATATGTAAAAGCAAAATGCCCATAAACATCACATTCCTTCTTCTTAGAAAAGAAAATTAAAACTCTGTATTAATTACTTTGATTTCTTATGTAAATCAAAATATTAAGTAAACAGAATTTAAATACATAAAATATTCAGTGTTTAATATTCTTCTTATCCCTGAAACACTGCTATATGCTATGGGTTATATACCAAATACATCTACCCATTTATCAGAATCAAAAATTCCATATATTTTTTAAAATTCTCCAGATTTTTCGTTTCACACTTCTGCATTTCCTTCATAATGCCTCCACAAAAAATAACATCATCGATTTGTCTAACCCCAGATATATTAATAGTAGTAGTAGTAATGAAGTTATTAAATGATGATCTTTTGTTTTAGCAAGTAGTTTAAATAAACCAGTGCAGAATTCTATATTATTAGAGTAGATTGGAAGACAATGCTAAAGGAAAGTCAACCTTTGCTCAATAAGAATAAATATATAAATCCAATATTGAGCAATATTTGACATAAACAGTATGTGTTGTATAAAGAAATAAATATGTGTTAACTATTACATTTTCGTTATAAAAATATAAAATAGTATTAAAATAAGTATAGGAAAAACAATATAAAATACCTTCATTGCGTAAAGAGTCCCAGCATCAGCACCACTAACTTTTCTTACTAAAAATACTTTACCAAAGGAACCCTCCCCAAGCACTTTGAGAAGTTCAAACTGTGATGGGTCTGCTTTTTCATGACCTTCTTTAACAACATCTTGTAATTCTACCTCTCGCTCAAAACTATGCTCTCCTGTTGAGTCGAGGCTTTCAGTTGTTGAAGCCTGACGAGATTCAGCTAAATTTTCTACCACCATTGGTAGACTGTTTGGTAGTTGACCGCTAAGACCTCGCTATACAGATATTAAAACAATTTTATTTCACAATATGTTTGACATATTCGATTTGACAATAATTAAAATATAATTAAAAAAAGAATATGTTTTTACTTATATATGCAAATTGAATACACTTCTCACTATGACTTTAGACTAGTATATGCAACTGTACAAAGGTGGCAGTAGAACAAATACACTTTTCTATGGTTTCCTAGACATCGTCAAAATCAATAAGTCAATTATTAAGTATGTATCAAACAATTTTCTACACTGCACAATAAAACACCTTCAACAAAAAAAAATGCTATGTATATTAAACCAGTTACGTAAAAAAAACTGAATGAACCAAGTTAAAATCGAGTTTGTTCTGATAAAATTGTGATTATAAAATATTGTTTAATTTACGAACAAATCTAAAGGTTAATTTATTGTTAAGAATTTCCTATTCAATATGCAAACACAAGGTTTCCTAGTAATATAACATAAAAATTATCGTAATAGAACATTACTCATAATTGTTGTTGTAGTCGTATTTACAATACGTGTATCTAAAAATAAACAAGTGGTAGATAACCCGACGACCATGTTACCGGGGGATTTAAGATAAATAGAAAATCAATAAAAATAAGAAATTTAGGCTAATTAAAAATTATAATAGTTTACTACCAGGTTATCTCCGACATTCTGCATTCGCCAAGGATCAGAAGAATTCGCCAAAGGCATATTTTATGTCTTCCAGGATCAAACATACAGCAAATAAAACAAAATTGTAAGTAGTAATGAAATTTCAACAGTTCATTTTTTATTTTGAATCCTGAAAGGTACCATATACACTCATAAAAAAATATAGACTTGGAAACAGAATATTTTATTGTCACCTATACGTCACGCACATGACAGTTAAAACGTTATGTACATAGAATATAATTGTTTTTATAACAAGCTAATTTAAATATTTATTTCGAACATAAAAAAATATTATTAGAAAGTTAAAAAAATACAGTAATTATTAAAATTAATTATTATTATGTAATAAGAACATACTAATTACAGATATAAATCGTATAGCTTCGCAAGAGTGCAGTATTATTTTGTGTTAAAAGTTCTAATAGGTACGCAGAAGCCGTACAATTAATATGGATAAATATTACTAACAAGAATGTTCACTCGTGTAACCAAGGCTATAAATATCTTCACGGTTGTTTTCCGAACGTATTTATGTGTAAAATTTTAGTACCAAAAAAATAAAAGGGGATAAAGATTAATTAAAGTGCAATGATCTGAAATAACGACGAAAATACGCTAATTGCAAAAAAATACTAGTGTGTATTGACATTAATAGGTCGAAACAGCTTGACTGGTAGACTAAATCACTAATTACAGTCGTATGCAATTAATAGAGGCTTGTAGCATCGCACAAGCCTTTCGGCTACAAAATAAATCTTTATAAATCCCAATATACTCTCTGTACTGTAGCAGTGCTTCAAGCTAACATCGCTGCACGTCATTAGATAATATATTACTGTAGTTATATAAATAACGAATACTCATAACCTTAAACTTATAAATCATTTTATACATTTCAACTTATAAAGAGCAATTAATAACTAATATTATTATTATATATGATTAAGAGATAATAAAAGTGTTTTTGTAATTTTGTTTATTACTTTTACCACGTTATTCGAGATTCGATCGATTCTGAGAGAAGAGTAACGTTTTAATAAACAGAGAAGTGATTTAATGTCTTAATTGTTCTTATATAATTTCAAAAAGTAGTCCTGTATAATAAATTTAATAAAGTAAATTGAACCTAAAGAATAGGAAAAAAGAAATATTTATATAAGGTCTTATAAGAATGAGTTTAGTAATTGCATTTTTAGTACTTTCAAATTCTATTAATTAAAGGTTTGCTTTTTGAGAATAAAATATTTTCTTCAGTCTCTTTTTCCCGATGACCGCATCCATTTTTAGTGCAGTTGAAATTAATTTCAGATCCTTATTATTTTAAAATGTGTGAAATTTGTTAAATATTATAACTAGGTGATCACGTAATGTACAGATTTAGAATAAATAGTTAATAACGATTTATTATTTTAAATATGCACAATCTTTATGTCCATTTACTTTTAAGTTGCTGCATAAAGACGTAAGAAAATTATTAATATTTTAGATGACAATTGTTTGACATACCATCTTATTGTTACACGATAACATATAGATTTTCGATAATAAATATATGTTCTAAATGTTGAATAATAAAACTAAATCGTACTTACAATTACAAAAGTTGACTGTTGATAATATTACCAGTCAAATTATAGGGGAATTTGGAAGATGGCAGCTAAAAATTGCAATTCTTATGTCCTTATTAAAATTACCAATGGCTTGGTATCAATTAAATATAATATTTATGGCCCCTCCTCAAGAATTTTGGTGTGAAAAACCCAACTTTTTTGAAAAATACACTGATGACGAATGGCGTAAAATTTGTACACCGGTAAGCTTTTGTCTAATTTATAAATATCACGGACTCCTCTGAATAGGATTCACGCCCAAAAGGAATCAAATAGTAAAGTCAAAGTTGTGAAAAGTGCACAGTAGTTTTTGAATCAATTTAAAACAGGTCCTTTTTGTTAAATGCGTATTTTAAAGTAGAACAATATCGTACGAACTACAAATAAAATTAAGTAAACATTATGTCACTTATTATTTTTTTCTCTCCATTTAATTTATAGAAATATTTAAATGAAATTGATGTATTTTGAAACATAAACAGAAAAGAAATTTAATTTGAATATTGTGTATGTTAATAAAATTTCTAAAACTAATTTAGGAAAACACAAGAAAAAAATTTTTTCTTTTTATAAATTGGTACTTTTTATAAGGTACAAATTTTTCTATTTTCCGGTCTCTGATGCCAGAGATCGTGTAGGTAAGTACCACTGCAGCGCCTATTCATGCCTTTGAACACTTTGTGCAAATATTCCAACATATTCTTGTTTAGGGGTACTGTAACTAGCGAAATTACTACAGTAACTGTTACTTGATGTGGTCTCCAATGTAAAGAGCAGTGTCGTCGTGTAGTTAGCACTAGTTAGCGCGATATTTTTGAGGGTAGACAAATCACTTTCATTGTGTCAACGTTCTGGTTGTCTCGATGATTATTATTAACATAACTAGAGGTTTGTGGTTCTTAAAAACACTAACTATGTTCATGATTTTTGTCTTTAGCTTGTAATTTTAGCAATTTTTTTAAGGTTTATATTATATTTCTAGCAAACTATGGAATTTCCATGTCTTATATTTGATCCTGATATTCTTACCATAGCACCAGGAATTGATAAACGTTTCATTCCTCTAGTGCCTTGTAAAAACTTTGTTTACGACCAAACTGTGTTTACACGAACTATTGTATCGGATTATGATTTTGTTTGTAGTAAACGCTGGTATATTCACGTACGTATCTTGAGTTATCTAACCGTTAAAATATTTACTCAAAACTGCTTCTCTGTCCGTAACCATATTTTTTGAAATAACAGATGACCCAGTGCCTAATGATGATTGGCATGGTTATAGGGGGTATAGTTTTCGGAGCTGCTGCGGATAAACATGGGCGCAAGAAACCTTTATTACTATCGATCTCGATTCAAGCACTGGGTAGTTATTTTGTTTCCGTTGCACCATGGGTTTGGGTATTCTTATTAAATTTGTTCATTTTGGCCTTAGGGTGCGGTGGTATCTCAATTATATCGTTTGTCTTTTGTATGGAGGTACGTATAAACAATGTTAACTATATACAAACTTAATCCTCTTAACATGGATTCATAGACGAAACTGTTAAGGACTGAAATACATTTTTTGCAGTAACGGACCTCTTAACAAAAATTACCTTGCTCCGATTCCTCCGGCTTGTTAGTTGTTTATTGGCAACAGTGATTAGTTGCCATTGCGTTGCCTACTGCCTCTTTATTCTACATCAAATACAATAAAATTAGAGATTCATTGTAAACTATTTTTTTTTGTTATTTCTGCCTTGCTAAAATTGTTTACAGGTCGTCAGTGGAAAATGGCGTACTTACGTTCCTGTACTTTACCAGTTACCGTTTGGTTTCGGAAATATTGTCTTGTCCTTTTTGGCATACTGGTTAAGAGATTGGAGAAAACTTGAGTTTTCATTGGCAACGATATCAACAGTTTATTTGACTTATTGGTTCCTAATACCAGAATCACCTAGATGGTTACTAGCTACTGGAAGAACTGAAAAAGCTTTTAGTATGAAAATATACTATTTTAATATTTTAATTCTGGAATACGTATATGTTGTATGTGAACTATTTTCTTTCCTCCAGAAATACTAAAAAATATTGCGAAAGAGAATAATATGAGCATAAATAATATCAGTGATATCATAGCCTTATTGCCTAATAAAAAAGAGGAAGAAAAATTTAATTTAAAATTTATGGATTTTGTGAAATCCAAGAACATGAGGCGTAAAACATTATTACTTTCCATTGAATGGTAATCGCACTTTTGTTTATTTAAAAACCATGATAAATTATCTAAATAGCATGTAATTCGCGAATTTGACTTAAGTTAATTACAAGTAACAAGAAACTAAACGTTGTGATCACTGTCAATCAAAACCATATAATTTTATTAAGACGTGGTTGGTATGTCCACGTTTCAAGATTTTATACGGGATAGAGTATTAAATATAAAATTGAAATTAAAATAACGAGGAACTGCCAAGACCAGTCGAACTATTTATAGACCCAAAAATGTCTTTCTTTACTTGTTGAAATATGAACCAAAAAAAATAATACATAAAGAAAATTCTTCAGCAGAATGAATAGATTTTTAATGTAGAGATCTTTATTGGCGTTTAAAATTTTAATAGAACGTTTTAAACGTGCAACAAATATAGTTTTAAAATTTATGTCAAATCTTGAAAAAGTATAAAGATTGCTACTCTACATGGCCACATTAAACATTTATCACACTCAGAGTGCGATAATGTTACGATGACGTCATAGCCAGGATTTTTACGAACAAACAAAACACCATCTGTTATTTACATACCCTTTAAACATCACTTTCGCTCTGATCGATGGTATCGCTTTTCAATCAATTGTATTACCTGGGTTTTTAATGTTTATTTTTATAAAAAAATATAGAGTATTTATAGAGATATTTATAGAGTCATAATTCTGGGGTAATAAAGTTTTAGTTAGTTTATGTTGAATTTATGGGCACCAATTTATATTGTATTGTGATACTTTCCTTAAAGGACGTCAACAGTGTCTTTATTGTTTTATGGTTTATTTACTGAATAATAGTAAGTTATTACTTAGCTACAAAAACGTTTACACCTCTAATAGTACAACTGCATCAGTTAGCTAACAACATTTACAATGCGTCGTTAGTAGTAGATTTGGTAAGAAGATAACCATTATAACTTTGTTTAAGGTTTTTCACGGGACTGTCATTCTTCACATTTTCACAATATCTCGGTTTGATCGGGTCGAACATATTCTTGACTGTCGCTGTAAGTGGCATAATTTCAATCCCCGGAAGTATTATCTGTCTTTTTAATTTAGCGAAATTTGGAAGAAAAACTACTTTAAATGTTTTTCAAACAATTGCAACTTTATGTTTTATTTTATTATTTTTTATTCCAAAAAAAACAACGGCTATTGAAAATATTAGACTAATTTTCGCCGGAGTCGGATTCGCAGCTATTTCAGTAAGTTCTTTTACTATAATTAACACATATAAGAACAAAAAAAAACTCGAAATTCATCTATTTTGATTTGGAACATCTTGATGGAAATAATGACATAAATTTTACATATTTCGTTTTGGAAATGTACCAAGGAAATATTTTGGTAAATTTTGAGTTAGCTATAGTATAGAATATATAGTTATGGTAAAAATTTATTCAAAAGAATTGAAAAGAAAAGAAAAAATAGATATATTACAAATTGCAATTTGTCTTAATCGTATATAATAGTCAATAGATTTTAATCAATATTGGTTAAAACTATTAAAATAATAGGAGTAGTGATAAACTATTGAGTATCTATTGAATATTTATCAATTTATTATCCATACAAATAAATTAGAGTAACTGTCAAACCGTTGTGCTGTTAAATAACCCATTTTACGTTTTAAATTGTAAACGGACCTGTTGTTTTTGATATGGTTTCCAATGTAACCCATTTTATCATTTGTCAAATAATCGTCTCTGATCTCCACTAATCAGAAAGCAAGACGGTTTCTGCCACTTTCTTTAACCCATTCGAGACGGCGATTTTTTTCGAACACGGTTCCCACTAGCGAAAATTCTTTTTTGTTAATATTGTTAATTTTTAATAAAAAAAAACTTGTTTACTGCAGAAATCACCCAAGTCGTAAGCAAATTTGCATAAAAAAGATGATTGCACACCGTGTTTGCAACTCGCTCTTCAGAAATTTTTTATGGTTAGGAGCGGATTGAACACCATGTGTGTAATATAAGGTAAAATAAAAATACATCAATAAAATTCATAAATATTTAAAAATGGGTCAAAGAAATGAAAAAATCTTAGTATCTTGAGCCAGCGCGTATCTTATTATCTTAAGCGCAGCCTGCGTATTAATAATTTCTTACATTATAAGAAATTATGAATACG
>DWLS01002039.1:0-19269 GCA_018246255.1 Pachliopta kotzebuea
ACTGACTAACAACTTGAAGACCTGCGAGCGGCGGAGCTGACGGCGAGCTGGGTAAGTACACGCACGCACACGTATTAACGGTGAACCTTGTGCCGCGGGCTCCCGAACCCGTACTTGTTCGGCACAATCATACTTGTTTAATTTTTCTATTAAGTAGAAGTTAAAAGAAAAAATATAAACTATGTACACTATATATAATATTAAAACATGATCTAATAGTAATGCGTAATCCTTGTCAGTCGTGTAATTTAGTATAATGATAAATTGTGAATTTCAGGTATTTAACATGTGCTTTTTTAATTTAGGACTACCACCGTCTATGCCTTTAACAAAAAATGCATTTAATTGGGTAATCCTGTTGATGATAGTCAACCGATTTTTTGTTGTTGTTTTTATCACGTAACTCCTGATTTACTGTACGTGTGGTGGTTATAACTCAACAGTGTGATTATTGCTTATGTCCACATAAGCTCTTTCTTTAACGTCCCTGTGTCGGTCTTACTGTCTTCATTTTACACGCATATTTCCGAAATGGCCAGACCGGAGTTCGTCCAGGGCTCGTGCAACATATTTTGGTAATCGGAAGTCAACTGGAAATCGAAAATTTCTAATCTAACTTCTAAACGGTACATTTTAGTTGACCAAGATATAAAACGTAAATATTCTTAAAGGCCGATACTGTAAGTTTCTATCACGTGACCAAAAAGCTTACAATCGACCACGTGACAAGTCTAATTTCCAAACATTTTTAGTGATCAAGTGGTAAAACAAATATGTTCCCGTTGTCTAATTAGACAAAAAGAAATTGAATATACTTCCGTCGAGGCATAAGCGTCTCTCTACGTGAACTACACGTGGAGTAGAAAGCAATAGTGTTATTTAAGTTGCGCAAAAATTGATCATTTCGGTTATTGGCCATGCCTACAAATATATCAACAAGTATTTAAGTTTGACTTGACAATACGTATAATGTACAATGCACGCGCGGAGTATTACGGATGTCGATAGACCTTAACAATGAGCAGTTTTACTCGCAACATGCTATAAAATGCATGAGCTGCTACAAATCCATAGAGAATTCATATGCAATTCGTCGAATATAGATTGTGAGCGTTAACTACATGAATGTTAATTACTAATAAAAAGGTTGCACGACCAGACGTCGGACGTTCCATATGTAACGTATGTCGACACCTTTGTTTTGAGTCCTTTAAATGGATTTATCTATTAGGTATCCTACCGAATTTAGAACAATACTTTTGGGCACCTGTATTCCTATAATTAATGCACATTTATATTAAACAAAAAAATATATACATCTAAACACATTTTTTGAAACTGCGAAAGTAATATTTAATTTTTATTTATTACTTACTAAAATCATATGTTCTATATTTTCATAATAATAAGGAATAAAAATATTTTTTAGAATTGAAAACTTAACTTGGTTGTTTCGGTGTTTTATAAAATAAGTAACACGTGAAACTTAGTTGTAATCCGGGCTTTATAGGAACTTTCTGATGAAGCCCTTTGGGATACCGAATGAACTCGCACTGACTGACTAAATGAGACAGATCCCTGGATCATTAGTGTTTTCAACTTTCTCAGTAACTTTAATTTTGGATCGTTACTTTGACAAATGTCACAGCAAATTGTCACTTACTACGATCCCATGTACAAAAACGTAAACATTTGATAATAAATGCCTTTTTTAGTTTCTTTGATTATTTTTTTTTGTCTATAGGTCTCTTCGAAGCAAGAATCAGTAACCACCGTCAAGGTTGTAACAAGTTTAAATATTCAATAACATACATATATTTGTAAATCTGTACTTGTATAAAACAAGGTCGTGCGTAATCGTCGTACCATTTTTATATTTTGTGGAAAAATACATAAATAGATAGGATAAATAAACCTAATAATTTCGATACGCTTTCGTATATCTGTAACTATCTGCAGTTGAGTGATTTAACAACGATCCATCTTTCGCCGAGACAGGCTTTCAGAAGCGTTTCTCCCACGAGAGAGTAAGATTTGACCTTATTTTGCCAAAGAAAGAAATTTATCTTAGTACAATCTCAATTTATTTGGTTTTATATATTTATATAAAACAAAATCTGAATCTTGATTAATAAACAGCAAAGTATTATAACAAAGTATTGTCTTTGCAGATCATTATATTTAAATTAGTATCATATTGATATTTATTTTATACAAATACGTATTTGACACCTATGTAGTAGACTTTAAAGAAACTTAAGTATAATGTCAAGATAATACTGTAAATGAGTTTTTTTTTATTCATAAGAAATACATTATGCTTAAGATCGTATACATTTGCATATATCAGGTTTTGTTAAAAGTTTCTTTTGTAAGTAATATTACATAAGCAATTACTTAGTGGATTGTCAACTAATAAATATAAACACTATATATAAATATATAATATAACCAGTTTTGTTTAAGTTATTTATAAATGGTAAAATAGTTAAGAAAAACCAATACTCATCTAGTAAGAATTGTAGTTGTGTTTTATATTTTAGCATAACCTTTTATTTTTGTTATTGTTGGTTAGTACATTGTACATTAATGAGATGATATCTGATTCTATTTTGCTCTAATATGACGACTTTCCCCACAAATGGTTTGCTGAAAGTTCAAATGACCGCCAGCGGGGCCCTTTCGCTGTACCATTTCTATTCGGTCGTACGAATTCGAACCGTTTTTGAAACATTTAATGTTATGTAAATATTAAGAAATTATATTCATTGATATATATAATAACTAGTTAGGTAATATTTAAGAAAGTCCAAATAAATTATTTCTATTAAATATATAATAATAACACATCCAGATGTGTGGTCATGTTTTGACATACGTTGGTTGTTGTTGTCTCCCATAGATCGCCACTCCGATCGATTTTTTCAATTTTAACAATTTATCACGACCTCCACCAGATCGCCGAACCAGTTTGTTAACCACTGCTAAAGTTTAATGAAATTTAAATATGCAAAACACTTAATATAAAAAAATGGACAATCCCTTAATTTCAAGAGATGGCCATCTCAGATCTGTTTAGTTATTATTATAATATTATTGATAATTTCAAGTACCTCAGTTACGGAAATAAAAATTAATACATAAATAAACATAAAATTTATTTTTATAATACATCTCAATGTAAAGATACACAATAAATATTTTTCGCAAACATCTCTTCTAAGATTTACATTTTACAGTAGTTGATTTTGATTCACAAAACGCCATTTACATTTTTGTTGCCATATACATTTTTTTCATAATAAACATAAATTCAATCGAAATACAATGACAGATTAGTTTAGAGTACGGTATATATTTTTTATGTGAAACTGAGTAACTTTCTGTAATGGTGTTAAAAATGCGAAACCAATTTAAGGTACTTTAGAAGTCGAAGTATTTTAATAATAGTATAACGTAGCTTTAACCTTCGTACAAGTTAAGAATGAAATTAGTATTAAAGCTTGTTAAATAAAAAGGATATGGTGGTGGGGCCTCTCGGAGCAGACGGTGCACTGGCGTGGTCAAGTTCGTAGTGTAGTATAACGGGTAACGGTCCGAGACGGTCTCCGCACTACGACCACCGTTGCCCTCACCCAAACACCATTATGCTAAACAATGCTATTTAACGTAAATAATAGCTGCGGCCATTACGACATTATCTGCGAAAGTTATGTTCCGTAAAGACAATTCACAATGTAACATAAGTCTGTTCAGATTATTGTTAACCGTTTGCCATTCCGCTGTTAAAACAGGCAGTTAATTTAAATTTCTTTCAACTTTACTGAACTGGTGTTAAGCAATTCAATATGTCTGTGCCCCAACGTCTTTGAATGTGAAAACTTCGCGTCGACATCAAACTTGTACATCTGCTGCGTACGTGGCCGCTTCAACAATTCCATAGACGTGTCACATTTATAATTACTTAAGTTGTATTTTTATGAATTTGAAACATTTTCAGATTAAAAAGGAAATAGGTTTTTCAAATGTTAAACAAGACTTTAAATTAGAATAACCCCTAAACTTTATTGTTTTCGGCTTTAAATGGCTAACAATAAATCTCGACTAGAAAGAATTTTAAATTTTTGTTTTATAAACATTAGACGCAAATGTGATACTCACTATATCGAAGTAAAATTCTTAAGTTTACTTCGTACAGCTAAGTTTTTTAATTCTACACATATTCTTTTTTAGGTCATCAACGCCTTGCTTGGTTTATTAGTGATAACTTGTAAATGGTCTTTCGTAATATTTATTTTCTTTTCCTGTATGAGCTGTAAGTCTTCCGAAAATATTGAAATAAAATAAATATATTTTGTTTAGTAATTTTACCTTAATCAATTTTCATATTTAGTAATGAATTAAAAATATTTGCAAAATATTATAATTTTGCACTATGCCTAGTCAGCTAAAGTACTTATTTTACTTTCGTAAATTGATTATCGTAGTTGTAAAGCAAGCAATGAGAAATGTTCGTTAATTTTCACGGAAATTCGATTTCTCATAGTAAAACCAACTTCACCCACAGCTCTCTAGCACTCCATTTCTGCTTCTAATTACGCATTTCCTAATTAGTCATGAATTACTCAAACATTGTTTTTTTTTGGGTGATGTAGCAAGATGAATCCATTTGTCCTTCAGTTCATTAAATTAACAGCTTTTAGTTAACGCATCACTCTGTTTTATTAAGTAGTAACTTTTACAAATTGCTAAAAATCTGCGCTAACACAGTTACTGAAATTATGAAGAAGCTGAAGAGTAAAAATAATTTCGTTGCAATTACGTTATTTTGGTTGCCAAACATTAAATATTATACTTTCTGTATAATATTTAATGTTTGGCAACAACTTTATAATAATTATTTTCTTTTTAGTTATCAGGATATTAAGACTTAGTTCATCTCAAAATGTTTGCCAAAATACATTATTCATACTCAATTTATCTCTGTATTATTTGTACTTTTCGTAACTTCAAACACTTCTCTGTAAAACTCACTACTGATTAAGATATCGGTCGTAAATTCACTACTTTTATTTTTCACGCGAAAACCTACTCCTCTTCTGATATTATTTGAACCCAAATTTTTCTGTATAGCATCAGTTATGTGACAGTGAAAGTTCCCCGAAAAGTTTGTTTATTAGTTACGAATATTAACCGAAACAAACAAAAGAATTTTTATTTACTTTTTAAACATTTATATTTAAAACAGTTTATTAAATTCGTTTGAATTTTTATATTAAAAACAGATAATATAATTTTATAAAAGAACTACACAGAACAGATCAATTTTCTAGATTTTTATACCATTTACGATATATTATAATTTATTTGTTATACATAAATCGACAAATTAGAGAATCTTAAGAGTTTCTGAAGATTCCTAAGTTGTCGATTAACAAACTAAAGTTTGTGCTTAAGTTTATGTTCATGAATTCAGATTTAATTTATTTTTAATATCACATAAAAGAAATAAAACATGAAACATGCACCAAGTGTAATTTGTTTTACATTTTTAAAAATCACTATAGAATCAACTATAAATTGTGTGCTTGAAAACCAGAATACAATAATGAACATTATACAACGGAAGAATCTATCTTAGTTCTCATATACTAAACCAACTGGTTACTTTTAAGTATAAGTATAAGTAAATTAAGTGGTGGCTAAGTATCAAATATATTTTTATTGCAGAAGGTAATTATAAATAATACGTTGCTTTCGGTTAAAAACGGTTTTTAACGTTTTACTTTAATGAAACGGATACATTTATTATCTACTTCTAACTTCTTAATATTTTTAACCCCTAAACACAAATTATTTGCAAATAGTTGCTATAATAAAATATTTAACATCAGTATAATATTATTTATTATTATATTTAACATCAGTTTAATATTTAACATCAGTATAATATTATAAGTGTAATAATATGTTGTGTGATTGTAAAGTTATGTAAATGTATTATAATTAGATGCCGCTGTACTAAGACACTACAGTTTATGACATTAGCCTTATCTTTATCAGGTAGGCCTTTTAATATGACACTGAGATTAAGTTACGGCAGTTCGTCACAGTTATCTTGTGCAAATACACAGATTTATTGTTTTGCAGAAAGCGAAAGTAAAATAACAATCATTCGAATAGACCGTTGCAATTGCGAACAAAGCATGTTACGTAAATAATAGGCGTAATTTTCATCGTAAGTACTTACATTTTTGCTGTTTGCTATTGTTTTCTTTTTTAGAGACAAGCAGAAAGGAGAATACTCACATTACTCTATTCGCACAATTGTTCTAAAGTATTTTTATTCGGTTTCATAGCGTTGTCCAATGCAGACTCTATCAAGGAATCTACTGATAATTCACTGCGACCCTCGAGCTGAGGCACATGTATTACGGAATTGCTCTCGTCGGACTTCGCCGCTCGAGAATCTGCACTGGAGAGCTTCGTAAATTTCACACTACGGTTCCGGTCAAAGCGCAAAGATTTCCTGCTAAGTAAAAACTTAGCTCTTATAGTTTGCCCTTTATTTTTATTTGCAGGCGACATTAATAAATAAAAACATATATGCACTACAATTCTTGTAAAGACTTTTATTTATAACCTATTCGTTTATCTTTCCGGTTCAAATAGTTTTAACATATGATTGCTGTTAAAGATAAAATTTCATAAACGCATAAAATATTTAATAATCAAAGCAGTGACTAAAAATGGCTAAACATAATTATAAACTGATTGTGCATTACGAACTGATTTAGTTTTTGCTCCGTCACCCGCGGTTTTTGACTTCATTTAATTCGTCGTTTATAGTAGGGCTAGTGCTAATATGGTCGTAAAATGAGCTATAAAAACGCTTTTCCACGTCCATTCTTCGGCAACTGTCTTTATGGCCTAGTCCTCTGATTTGCTGCTACGGCAGTATAGTTAACGTGAGCAAAAAATTTAACGCTATCTTCACAAAATAATAAATTGAATTACTTTACCCGGAATACTTTACCAGTTATTCGAAGCAATAAAACCTATCCGAGATAATTTATGTGGTTAATTTTGGAAGATAAGTCGGCCATGGAAGCTCCCGGAGGCTCCGTAACACTGCACGGGCCCGGGGAGAAGTAACCTCGTTACTTACGGGCACGACGCGCGCTGCTTAGATTTTGCAAGCAAGCAACGGGTCCGTAATTCATTACCCACAACCGGCGGCGCCTGATCATTTGGACTGGCGAATTGTGCCCGAGCATCGTGATTATTGAACACTCTCAATGGGGGCGAACCGATTCCGGCACTCGAATTGAACTACGCTTATTGAACACATTATGACGATAAACTACAGGCCCGGGAACTTCAGTCCGGCGAAATCAACAACGGGTGCAATTTACAGTATTCCTCACTTTAACCATCGTTTCGACCAAATATTTTCCAGGGTTGATTAAATGGGTAAAGAATTTGAAGTGTAACATTATTCTCATGAAGGTAAGTTACTCATTTATTAAAAATTTACCCCTCTTTTGCAACAGTAGTCATTGAACACACTTTGTAGAAGAGATATATTTCAGTGGCTTCATTACTCTTACATTCGTGTTACTGTGTTGATGTTTAAGGTATCAGTGTCAAAAAAATTACTGGAAAATTCAATTCGGCTGTCAGTAACCATCATTTTATGACATTAAACGAGGTTTAAAAAAACGTGCCGGATAAAGGCCATGTATGCAGATGACGTTGTATCGATTGGTGCGCTCGCAATCAGCGGCGCGGCGCGGTGCGGCCCGCCCGCCGGTGTCGCGACTACATTTTTCATCCCCCTGACATCCGCTCTGTTAGCGTCAGCGCACTCGTAAATTTATGCCCATGTTACTCATGCGATGGATAGAAATAGGGTTGCCCTGTGTAAAGAAACTACAGAATATGTTAATAGCATCGAACTATATTACCGCTGAAGTGATAAACATGGATCTATTTACATTATTGTACAAAAAAATTTGAGAAATGAGCGGACTATGTAGCGCAAAAATTTGACAGCCGATAGAGCAGAACAATTCTGGAGAGGAGAACGTGCATTGGTAAACATAGATTGCCAGATGGATTGACATCTTAGTTAAGAACGCATGAAATCATTGGATGCACGTGGCATTGGTCTGGTCGCACTAGAAATCGGATGGGAAGGCTTATTTTCAATAGTAAACAGCGGATAGGTTGAAATGTTAAAGATAACAAAAAATAAATCAAAGATGCAGGTATTGTATAATGTTAGTATGTCGTTGTTATGTATTATTGGTAATGTTTTGTGTTGGATGTAACGTAGTAATTGGTCAATAGCAAAAAGTACGCCTGGTTATTTCGACCCTTATCCTTATTATTGGTATATATATTAACCAAGCATTAATTGGCTAGTCCAATACGTTGACCCCTCACATTGATAAAGTGGGGACGGCACATCTAAATTTGTACATTTTACGGTGAAACTCTCACGCACGGCTATAATGTCGGTGTTAGTTAATGTCATAATGGCACAACCAAATTGTTCAGAGTACGATATCCGGTGCAAGAGGGTTTATTTACCAGCATTATTCAATATGTCTCCTATAATATTTTTTTTTAAACTATTCACAATCACGTGTTAATTCCATAGTTACTACTTTTAATACGCACACGGCCTTTTAAATTTTTCTTATACAGAGGGAAATCAACGGAAGATAAATTTTTTGAGCAAGTTGGTGGTAATGTAGTAAGATTTATAGTATGTCCTCTATAGTCACCAACAATGTTTCATAGTGGTGGGAATCAAACTCCTTCGATTTAAAGGACTATCATCTGATCTCATACCACTTTTCACAACCTCGTAGTATCTAATGACATGGATAAAGGGTTTCATTATCATTCTATCAATAATTTTTCAAATATAATCATTGTTTATTATCTCAAAGAAATTACAAATGGTTAATGGTTCAGCGCTTAGCACAAGTGCTTATTGCTAAGTGCTTTACAAATAAAGGTTGTACACATAAGTATTTATACAGCCAGGCGATTCGCTTGCAATGAGGGTCGATTTGAATTTACTCCTAGCATCATGCGCTAGTTAATCCTGCCTTAACGCAGCATTTAACCTAACTGCCAATTTATTCACGCTTTGACGTACTTCTACAACGGCCGATGGCCAATTTGTGTTTTGTAAATAAGACCTGCCAATTTATCTACATCCTATATTTTTCTATTTTTTTGCTGATAGTGTTTAGTAACTGCAACAATTAAACGCTTGCTCAGAAAAACGAGATGGTTTGATTCCGGAGCTTTAAAAATACTAGAATTAGGATAGAAGGTAAGGTTTATTCGAACCGGCTTGGCTAGCCGGTTGGTATCCCTTCTTAATTTTCCGCTCTAACTGTATTAGTGTTTTACATGTATTACGCCAGTCATAGGCAAGGAGGTTAGACTAATTTATTTATTGCTTTGGCATCTTTTGTACAAGAATTTATCGTAACCAGAGTGAAGACTATATTTAAAAACCACAGTAAACTTTATTGTACAAATCTTCTTTTACTGTTTATACAGATTACCCAATATCTGTAAAGTGACATCAGATATTTACAACTAAACTTTAACTACACCTTTATAGGTAGTCTAGAAGTTTATAGGTAGTCTAGAAGTTTAAACGTAGTATAATAACGCCAATAGTGCTTCCAATTTAATTACTACTGTATCTTAATCTATATAAATAAACAGCGCTTTCAATCACTATTAACTGCTTCCTCAAATTATTGAATACACGCAACAAATAAACAACATTTGTTGTAAAAGAAAATTCTTTCTCTGTAAGTTGTTTTTTTTAATTAATTAATGCCTTAACTGGTTTATTCAAATGTAATAAATATGGATGAACTGCACAATCAAACGCCGACCGCAGAAGGGCACCCTAAATATGTACAACGTTTTAGTAACCAAAACGAAGCATTGTTATTATTGCAAATTATCCGTCCATGGTGGCTTCAATTAATCTATGTCAATTGCAGTCACACACTGTTTAATTAAATAAACGACATTTATTATTACGAAATTGCAACAAATTTAGAGACTAGACCGCGGAATTCGTTGCAACAAAAAGATTTGTGTCGTTGTGTGTAAGCGAGTTGCAGTAAGTTGGAAATGCAAAATAATTAGGTAACCAATCAAATTTTTTTTCCCTTTTTCGACATTACTTTTTATTATTAATGCAGAGAGAGGGTGGGGGCCAGACGAATTCATGACGAGGCCAAAAAACCTACCACCATCAAAATATTGTCATAGCGAGGTGAATAAAAGCGGTTACAAAGAATACGAAAATAAAAAATGAATTCTTAAAAAAAATATCTATAATTTTAAAAATAAACATATTTGAATCTGTTAACAAATTATGAAACAAAAAATTATTTCAAAACAATATCAAAGATTATTTAAAAAAAATCGATATTTATGTAGGACTTTTTTACCTGATATATTCATATTATCAAAAGTCAAATTAAATTCATAACAAAGTTACTATTATAAAAATACTATAGTAAATCTGTGTAACTAATTTTAAAATCTTACTATCACAGATTTTATTACCTCAACCTGGAGACACAAATATTTTATTAAAACTTTAATAACTGCATGCAAAAATTAAAACATGTCCAGTAACAACCAGTGTCAATGAAAAATTAGTCATCTCTTTGGCGACGAATATCGATAAATTCATATGAATTGATGATTGAATATAGATATTCGTCTTATATAGTAAATACTATATAGAAGAAATTAACTTTAAGTGTGTGATAATTAAATTGAATTGATTAATTAAATTACCTACACTATGTGTTCATAGAATTTAATTTACAGGTAGTGTTTGAACATGAATAATAAATTAGGGAACAATATAATGTTTGTATAGAATACCTGTTTGTATGCTGTAGAGGTTATGTTAATGTGTTTATTAATTCATTAACAAGGCATTAGTTTAACAGAACGAAATATTTCTTCATGATTGCAATCAGTTTTCTAACAACTATAAACTACAAAAAATGTCATCAAATTGCAATGAGAAAACATTGTTTCTGCTATAAGTAGCATTTCGAAAATCACTATAGTTAGTAAATATACGTAAAGAGCTTGTAGTATTTAGGTATGTACGTCATGACAGTCCCAATGCCGTTTTGGTCAGGCACAAATAATAGAAGTATCTTTGCAATTTTGGTTACAATTAGGTTTATGTGTCAATGCATACCAAATCAACACAATTGATTAAATCGTTAGCATTCATGGTTTACTACTCTACATTATGGTACCGGAAGTAAAACGTGAATTATAATGTTAAAGGTTTATGCAAAAACATTTTCGTCCGAATGTTACATACATATGTATTACTACGACAATAGTTTCAACTAACCTAAAAACCTGGAACTACGCAAATACCTCCAGGCAGACATACTCAAACGTGGATTGTTTTTAAAATTCTCTTTAGATGAGAAAAGCTAGGGTTACTATTTTTCCTTACAAAAATTTCTGAAAGGCAGATAAGATAACACGTTACTGAAAATACCTAATATAAATAGTATTAGTAATAACAATTATATTGTATAGTTCGCTAAAGTTTTAATAAATTGGTTTGAGATGATTTGTTTAATTAAGAATCTGGCATGGCACTAAGTAATTATCTTCTTTATCCCATTAATTACCTTTTCTCTCAAAGCGTAAATATTGATGTGTAAACATACTAACTTGCGCTTCATTGCAACGGACAGGTAATTTCATAAAACAATTAACATTTTTACTTAAGCACCTAATTTTGTTACAGGGTTTTATGATTATAAAAGGTTTTAATAAACCTCGTTTGTTCCCGACACAATACTAATCAATGTATCGTGTCCGTAACCTGCTATGTGAGTATCACAGCGTCTTCTATTTTTGCTGCCAAAAAAAGCATGCAATGATACTGTTTTCTGATTTGAAGGTTTACTGGCGCCACAAGTTTTTTTTTTCTCTTTTTATTTTGGCACAAACAGTCTACATATAAAACATGCGTTGTGTATAGTACAGAATGGATAGAGAACAAGTAGTGCCTAAGATTATTTCAGATAACACAGACCTGAGATACGAACTCAACATTAAAAAAGAAAAAAATAGCAATAGTTAAGAAATATTAATTAATGTATGTAACAGCGAGTATTTATATTGACACGTAAACAATAATAACAAAATTTTGGTTTTGTAAACATTCAGAGTTGTCGAACAGATCAATGTCAAAAAAATACTTATTGAATACATCGAGTAAAGAAGTTATTACTGGTGTTGTATTAGTGAAATATTGGAGAATAAAACATGTTATCAGTGCGAGAGTAACGGAAGGAAACACGGACTTCGAAGATAAAATTTTTTTTCGACAACAAAATTGGTGAATCAATTTCATTATTAAATTATTTGTATAATGTAATTACATCAAAAAGTACACGGCAATCCTTTAAAAGAAAAAAAACGATATTCACAAGCATACTATTTACCATTACGTGCACTTAGTTGATAAAAAAAAACTATGCCTTTCTATGTCATACATAAATTATTATTAATAGCATTAATTCTAGTTTTTAATTGTGTTTAATGTTCCGATTCCTTAGACTTGGGACCTTATTATCCACCATTTTGTCCACTGCGGTTTGACGGTAGGTTAAAAACAGAAGAAAATAAACTCTATGGCACATAGAAAAAAACAAAAGTGAAGGCCAGCAGGAACTGTGTGTGCTCGTGTAACAACCCATTGCTTAACGACATCTCAGGTTACGTCAATATGTATTATTTTACCGATACAGACGTCCAGCGTTGATGACCTTTCACCCGAATATCGTAAAAAGTATACAACCGACTCAAAACGGTGAATCGTTAACTTTCAACACACGCACTTAACCGAGAGCTCTTTGATGCTTCAGCGGATAGGTGCCTATATAAACAGTTTGCCTTTTATAGTTGTTATATTAAATTCATGGCCCCATCTCATATTCATTTGAACACTTGAATTTTTTTATTTTATCCCCAGATCACGACTAATCTACCTTACAAACCGAAAAGAGGTTTTATATGTGAAGCTCCGAGGCTACAGAGCGCTTATCTTCTACTCGAACGTATAGCGCTCCGAGCGCTCCCTTGTCGCAGTCGAATGAAACGTACTTTGCTTTTTAGGTTAACAACAAGAATTTACCGCGAAAAGCACATTAAATCGTACATTCTATTTCATTTATCAAAAAATTATCTTTATTATGATTAATAACAATACCCAAAATACCCCAAAATCCAAATCCTAAAAATATACTAAATCTTAATTAAGCATCAACTAAAATTGTCGGATTAGAAGTCATATTAAGAAATAACCTACATTATGATAATAATTTTTTTAAACATTTAGAACAAACAATAAATTAAAATGTTAATATAAACTACTACTCTCCATATTAAACTTAATTAAATGCATAGTACGTGTTTTATACCTTTTATAAAATAAACAAATTATACATTACAGCTTTAATTTATTTCCATATGTTACTTTAGTTTTATGTTTAAGTATTATTAAACAAATGTAAACTGATATGAATGAACATCTTTTATGTAGATGTGTTTATTATTTCATATTAAATTAATATGTACTCTGCCGCAGAAATATTTCAATCTTCACTCAAGAAATGCTATTTAGTATTCTCTCAGAATTTCTAGTATTATATACGTTCAATTATATTATAATTCGTTCTATACAAGCAAAGTAATTAAACATTTATATATTATACATATCAATTATTATTCCAGGAAAATAAAAAAGTTATTTGTCATCTCAAATTGTATAAACAGAGAGAGTTTTTTTTCTAAAAATACCAACCTTTTTAATTCACGTGTATATTTTGTTCTTCTTTTATGATCACACATACTTTATACAGTGTCTTAATTATAATGATTATATTGTTATTAGAAAATGTTTCCGAAGTCACAGGCCAATAAATTTGAAAAAAGGTCGTCTCTTGTGATAAAGTAATAATGATCAATTTTACACTGCTTCCGTGAATCTGCGCATTTTTATTCCAGTTTCTGTTCATCGTCAGTTCGTTTTTATGTGCACATGCTACGTGTATACGTGAAAAAATATACATAAATAAAAGAAAAATATGAAACAGCGCTACTACAGTGATTCGGAGACGGTTGGCATGGCACTTCAATCATACATAATGACAAGTTATGCAAAACGGCATAAATGTCAGGGGGGAGGCATTGATCATGCTCTGTGCCAATTGTTCACATTTAAAGGGCCACTCAATTATACTCAGATGATTGTCTACGTTTTACATTATTGTTCATTGAAATGAATTGTAATTTCGCGAAAAACTAAGGATTAAGGTAGGACTAACAATAAATAATGACATTTTAAGTTCTTAAAAAGACTTATTTAAAATATACGAACAACCAAAACTGCTAAGAACGAAGCGACTTGACAATCAAACTTAATAAAATTGGTAACCACAATACCACCACATGAAAATTGATGCAAGGTTGGACATGTGGTAAGTGTTGTCCAGTTAAATTATTTTATTATTAACATTAGCTGATTACCACATTTCAACTTGCGTTAAGGAATAGACAATCAGTGCAACCTACTGTTATAAACGAAGAATAATAAACACTCGGCAATGTTCACTTATGTTCTATTTTGTTTTTCTTTTGTGCAATCTTTCAACACTCATGAAGAATGATAATCAATCATCAAAGCAAAAGCGTGAGGACTAAGCTCTTTATTTCAACTATTATATTCTGAGGAACACACTATTAAATTAGTACGACTTTCTACATGTATTTTTGTTACTTAGTTACTGAAAATTTGAATATCCTTTGCTGATCTGTATGCAGATCTGCAGAAGCTATGGCTTTTTTTATTCGATGAACGACTCGTTACATAGTAATTTCACTAGCTTACAGCATCCTTCGAACCTGAATACAGTAATGTTTGCACACTACTATTTGGCGACAGAAATAGAAGATACGGTGGTACCTACCTGGACAGTCTCAGGCAACAGAGACCTTCCGCCAGTAAAAGCTTACGTCGTGTAGTATTTTAATAAAATAAATGCTTTTGAATATCGTAGTGATGGTTGTACATTCAAATAAACAGGGGACCCTTTTAAAAAGGTCCGAAGACATTTGTTCACTTCAATGAGGGTTCACATTGTTTAGTGTTAGTTACGGCCGACAAAGCAGTCACGGGCCGGTATACTCTCCGGTTAACGGTTAGATGTGAAGTGTGGTCAGGGAATAAATGACCAGTCGTGTTACGAAACACAACGATTATCGATGTACGTTAAATAAGAAAAATCAATAAATCTCTAGACCTACTTCTATAAAGTGTGCTTGCTGCTTGTGTGATTAACGGTTCTTGAAGCTTAATAACCATTACCATGTTAATGTGACGGCTTTACGTAAATTTGTAGAATTAATATGTTTAATATATAGGTATAACTCATAGTGGCGTGCCTTTTGGCAAATCAAAATATATAAACGTTAACCTACATTATAAAAATCATAACAACGTTATTTCACCACTCCTTTATTCTACAAGGTTGTCTCTGTGTAGTACAAAAAATGCTGTGTTCTAAAAAATTATTCGGTTAATTACTATTGAAGATTTATTGTTTAAATCATTGCTTTAATAGAGAAAATCGTGCTTTTTACTTTTATTAAGATACTGCTATTAATTCTTCTACGTGCGAGTACATGTAATATTAGTGATAAAATAACCACAAAAGTTAACTAACTACGTGCAAGTTTTAATATTTATACGATCGATCGATTTTGAAACTTTCACGAGCTAAAATATAATTTTTAACTTGTAATTACAATGCTTTCAGTATTGTTCAAAGAAATGCTAATAAATTAAAACAGTAACGTCTGAACGTTTCGCCGAAATTAACAAAGACCATTAATATGAACATCAGAGGGCCAAACATTTACATAAAAGCACGTGACTCAACCTCGAAATTGCTTGGAATTGTAACGGGCCGCGTTAATTATCACTAAAGCCTATGTAATGAAGTAGATTACGCCCAGCGTTACCGCTCCTGGATGCCGGCAATCGTTGTTCACTACAAATTAGCAAATAATTTCGCTAATGAATGTACATGGTTCGCGGACAATAATTTATGCCTATAGTTCTGTACCTAATTCTAATGTTTTAATGGGTTCTGTTGTCCCTATGACATCGTGTTTATGATTAATGCGGTACACGAAATTTATTATCCGCAATTATCACCCGATTTCATTTTAAATTCATTCTGTACTTATAAGTTGTTTACTACTGCTAGGGTTTAGGTAAATTTAAAATATAAGGACTCAAAATGCTTATTCTGCATAATTATTTTCTTTTAACCACTTGCATTACATTTATAAATTGAACTAATACAAAGTACAAAAGGATTAAATCAAGTTAAATGTTAAGAAGACCTTTTTAATATTTAATACTAGATTTATATAACAAATATGACCACAATGATTATTAGCATCGTATTTTACCCACCTTCTCGACACCCACATATTTATACTTTCTTCGAATAATCCCTTGCATGGACATTTTCGGCGACTCTTCATTATGGTGAAAAAGGTTTACTCATACCTTTTCCACTTATTTAACACAAATAACGACGTCCACTAATGATTTCCTTTATGTTATTATTTCCATTCATCATTAATATCTTTCACAGCTTTTTACTTGGAAAATGTAAGAAAGACATATTTTTGATAGACAACATTGTGTTACTTTTTGGTTGTTATTGTGCACGAACACGTATTCAATATCAACAACATCTTTTTTATGCGAAAAATAATCATCATTAAAAATGGAAATCTTTTTTAAATTTTCTTTCTTCATACTATATACTGAACTTTCAAAATTGTGCGCTGGAATGTAAAGCTTTTTATATTATTGTCTCCATGTTTCGTGTTATCATTTTCTTTATCAATCGAATTGATTAAAATATCTAATTTTTTTATTAAAACGATTACCTTTAAACTATTATTTTCTCCAAAAATAAAACACAAAATATGTAACAGTCTAATTTATGCGTGCACCTGATCTACCTATTGGTTCTGCTGAAGAACAAGTCAAAATCCAGTTTTTCTGTAACTGCAGGAATGTTGTCTAATAACACCTGCTTTTACCACGACTAGTAATGTCTTAAAGCGGTTCTAATTAGAATCGCTTTAACGATATAATTATTTATATAGTTGTAAACAGTTAACGGAGACGATATTACCATTATTTTTCCTGTTTGTTCCCGGTAATATTATATCTTAATCGGCTTAACTATTTTTGTTGGGATTTTCGTAGGCAATGAACTTAAAAATCACACAGCCAGGAGCACATTGTAATTAAATTGCTGTTATCCTACCTAGTGTCACCACGTAAACGACTAGCTCATTATCCAATAAAAAATTTTAGTTTATGGTTGTATTTCATATTTTTGTTAGAGATATAAAAATTATTCACATTTATACTTTAGGTAAAAAAATAAAGCATGTTTTTAATGCGGAAGAAGAACTAAGACCAATTAACCAATGGACAAACAAAAACTTTCACAAAATAAGAAATTTCTGCAAAAACGCGCCAACATCCTTAATATTACGAAAATGACCTTTTTATGAAACTTGTTTCACTAAAAACTTGTTAACATCACGTGTAACATCAATATCATAAAAATGAAACTTGGCGCGATATGGCAAAGGACGTGCCGAGAGATATTGTCGTGCGCTTTTGGAATAAAAATCGCTTGACACCCAATTTCGTACCAAAAAAAGAAATAAATTCGTCCAACATAATGTTAATAAAAATAATATTACATTTAGTTATAATAACTGAGGCTAACAAGAAACATATGGCATTATAGGCCTTTAAACAGTTAGTAAAAATGTAGGGAAAAGTTGTTACCGCCGACCAAACTCTACATGTGCTTACAAAATTGAGCTTTTGACTTTCGCGTTAAAATTAACCTCTAATCCAAAGTAACATGGAGACAGTTAACTAAATAAAGTTTGAGTAATATAACTTAATGCATGATAAAAGCGAAAATCTAATTAATACGACAAAGTAAAGAGACAAGTAAGAAGTTCAAATAGTAGTAGTAATTTTTAGAATATGACAGTATGAAACAAATTCGAATAGGTTCAGTAACGGAAAGATTTAAAGCTCTTTATGCTAAAGTGGTTTACTGTAGGTGTACAATTCAATACAGATTATAGTTTGCTTCGGTTTTTCCAAGCTTAATTACAACGTTGTGCGCTGTGCTAATCTCAGATCTACACACATAAGGCTTCCAATTACAATACTAATTCAATTTCTATGCAAATATAGTGTCAAAACAAAAGGCACATTGTTCTATTAAAATTACTGGGGTACAAGATCAAGAAATCATTCTAATCTGACATGCGCCTTGTATATACATTTTGTGGTTTAAAACTTTATTATATGCTTATAACTTTATTACATACCTTACAAAATTACATTTTCGTAATGTAACAATTAATCCTCAACCGATTCGAAAAGAAGATTGTTAACTTACTCTTATCTTTATTTGCTAATATTTATTTTGTTGAATAGATAGGACCGTGAAGTTGACCTTCATAAAAATTTAAAACATTTATTTTGCACTAGTTTATCTTTCTTAACCTTTGTGCTTTTTTAAAGTTTTTTTTTTTGTAGAAAGGTCTTAAGTGTAAGTAAAGTAGTGTAAGTAAGTAAAAGTAGAACCTATTATTCTGTACATAATGGAGAGAAACCGCAAAATGCTTTCCATTTTCCTTAAATGTAACACTTTGACAAGAAAATATATTTCGTCAGTAATCTTTGATATGGTTACATCTATAGACAAAATAGCTTTAGAACATTCATTTAATACTTAATTTAAATACTGCTTTATAATTGCGTAACAAAGAAGATTAACATGTTGTGTTTAACTCCTCTGTATAATTAACTGATTTTAAAGATTAACAATATTTACTTACGAACACAATGCTGGTAAATAGCCAAAACTAAATCTTGTACCACCGCAAAACATTTCCGGCCGACCCAAAACAAACTTCCCAGGAGGCATGACATTCATATTGCGAAACTTGTTTCTGAATGAATTATGCTATAATTTACAACTTGGCTTTGTATCTTGCTTCTGTTATTGCTTTTATTGACAAATTGTATCTTACACAAAATGC